>JAOWBR010179123.1:0-10832 GCA_028571145.1 Dionaea muscipula
GAAAAACTAAAAACCCTATAGAAACCCGAGTATATTTGGGCACAATCAACCCTACCGTAACCCGAGAGGTTAATGCGATCATTTCTTATTACATTTTGAACATATCCAACCGTTGGATCGTCCATAATTATTTCAGATATGATACTTCCTTTATAACGCGAAAATCGGTCCAAAATAGCCTGAAAAGCGTCTGGATGGAGCCATCTCGACTCTTTTTTTTCAACGAAAAAAAAGTCGTCCCATATTTTTTTTATTTTCTACGCATCCACCGTTTCGGATCGTCTTAAAACATCTCAGAAAATATTTGATAAATCTGAGTGTCATAAGTAGTGTCATAAGTAGTGTTTATATAACCCCACCGTATATCTATATATGTATGTATATATGTATATATGTACGACCACATTATTCTCACCTTTCTTTCTAAGTTATACACGCCTTGGAACCCTCGCATCTCAAATGGGACTAACAATTTCTGTATTTATTTAGTTAGTTTACCAAATTCACAATGAACAAACATCATTAGCACCTATCCATCTTATATATGAACAAATAAATAAATATATTTAAAAGGATAAAAGAATCCATCTTTATGTTTATACACCTGGGGTTGTTCGCACAACCAGCAGTAATCCGTTTGCCCCTCCAGTCTGACCTGCGAAGACGAGTTGTCACTGTTTGATGAAAGAAGATCAAAATATATAATTACAAATTGACTTACAACGCACGCTTTATCTTGTCAAGACAAGACAAAGCATATAATATAGATAGATAACAAGGCAAGAGAGAGCATATTCCATTTACCCCTTCAGGTACTTCCTCCCAGCTAGACAGCTCTTCACATTTAAGACATCCGACCACCTCTACGCAGCCTGCGTTTCAAATTTTCATACTCAATAACATGATAATAAGAGTGTGAATCAAGAGAAGAAAAGGCATGCATGATTCACTTGGCGTGCACTCAATAGAAACCAACATCAACATGGGCACAGAAAAAGACATCAACTATTGGGAATCTGGACCTCTCAAATACGTCCACGAGCATCTTCTTTCAACAATATCAAAAAAATAAAAAGAACTAATAACAATGCAAGAATTAAACATTGATTCTCACCTTACAGAGGAAATTGACCTTGAGTAAAACCATACTAGTGAAACTTTCACCGGGTGCACTTAGCCTAAAATGTCCAAGTCTTCTTTCATAGGTTTCAAGTTTTACTCCTTTTTCTCTCCTATTCGATGCGGGATAAAACCAAAAGGCAAAAACCCAATATAAACCAACTATGCAGAACAGGCACATGAACCTGGCAATGTTTCTCAATACGAGTGTGGATAGATCACAGTTGACACTGATCCCATAGAGGGTCAATTGCTTTATTTGATCTTGATAGGCTAATCGATGAGGTTTGGATACTTAATCTGGTAACCCTAGGATATGAGATCAATGAAATAAATTAAGAGGATACGAGGAAGTGGGCAAGGAGATTAAAATAAATGACTCGAGCGGATCTGGAGAGGTTATAGATCTAAGTAGAAGGCGATCAGATGAGGGAAATGCCAAAATCCAGTGGCAGAGAACACAACAAGTATACAAGTAAGGATGAATGAAAAATGGCCGCAGTTGAAGTTTGTTGGATCAGCATATACATCACTTTATCTGTTGTTAAGAAACCAACTCCACCAAAAGGACAACCTTGTGGTAGAAGATCCATGAATTATATTTATCTTAGCACGTCTCTCACACGTATACCTTTTTTGGGTTTGAAACATGAACTGTGCATTGGCCCACCTCATATCAAATACTAAACAAACGGAGCTCGCGTTCGCAAGATTCGAACTTGGCCTG
Organism: Dionaea muscipula; assembly: GCA_028571145.1. Taxonomy (NCBI): domain Eukaryota; kingdom Viridiplantae; phylum Streptophyta; class Magnoliopsida; order Caryophyllales; family Droseraceae; genus Dionaea; species Dionaea muscipula. The sequence goes on from JAOWBR010179123.1 coordinate 1,847, forward strand.
TTGTAATATCATGTTAAAGAACTAACTCTACTAAAGGAACAACCTTGTGATAAAAGGTCCATAAATTATATTTATCTTTACATCTGTGGCCCAAACTCTGGATGTTTGATTTGGTTGAAAATTCTCAATAAAGCAAGATGACTGCCCCAATTCTAGTGGCTTTCACATTCGTGTCCCTTCCTCCTTCCCCATAATGCCAGATTTATTTATCAAAGAACAATGAGAACAATGATGCTGCAAAAATTCATGGAGAAGTGATTATGGTTCAAGGAATAAAATGAATCAAATGATGTGCATCAAACTCTTCATAGCTTTATAAAATCCGGCCAAGGAGATATTCATCCTCACAAGTAGAAAAAAGATATCATATATGCTTTTATTTCCATGACTATCGATAGAAAACAGATTCTCATGTAAGGTTGCGTTAAAAAAGAACATAAGAACACCTAAAAGCCGTGAAACTGGGTAATTTTCTGGAAACTTGATATCTGTTACCCCGTTTACTGCATAGATTTCTCGGTAGAAGTCCTCCATTGCTTTTATAGTTGTTGGATCTGGAATCTTGCTGGCAGCATGGATCCAAAGTCGGCCTAGAGAAGCAAAAACGCATGCATTAATTAAAACATGAAATCATACTAAAGCACAGGCTCCCAGAGCAAAGACCAATCCTCCTAGCAGGCTCACAACCTATAACAGCAAGAGAAGTAACTCAACATAGTGACTACCACTCAAGTTCCTGAAATGATCAACTGCATAACCCTCGTTTCAAAAATAATAAACCAACAATAAATACAGTGAGAAAATATATACTTCTAATTCTTCAAAATCATGTTGTGTCCACAATAACATAACAGCATGCAAATATGGGTAAAGTTTCTGAATAATTGCAAAGGGATATCCACAGGATTTTTAAAACAGATTATTCATGACTGCAATAAAACCACGCAGTTGAAAAGCACACGTATTAGAGCCAGTGCACTATATTTGTTGATCCTTGTGTGCATGTATCCTACGAATACGTGTGACCGACCCCACCCAGTGGGAAAAATTCGTGATTGATTGACCAAGCTAGGCCATGTTTCATGCTTTTATGGAGATTAATTATTCAAATGCATTTAGTTCTGTGATCAAACCACGTACCAGACTTTATTCAAAATCAAACTTTTTGACATACCAAATCCTAAACAGGATACAGGCTAGTTATGGATAAAAAAAGCTGGGTTCCATTTTAAAAGGGTGCCATAGTGAGAACACTTCCCTATATGGTAAACCTGGCTAATCTTCTCATGTTAGGAAAAATGAAGGCAGCTCCCAGCATGTTGAAACATGAACCAAAAACTATTCTTCTCAATTGGAAATCCAAGGCAGTTCATTTTGTTTACAATGTCCTGAAATCCAAAACAGTTCCATTGTCCTTATTCTAACCGTTGCACGGCCTTTTCAGGATTAAATCAGAGCAGTTGTACCTTCCATGCTCTTCTTCCCACTGAAAAGAACAAAGTAAACTTGCATAGAAATCCTCCACTAGTTAGGATGCACCAAACAGTTCATTGACAACTGCCGCATAATGGATGATTCAAGCTACTATTGTGGGTACTCCATGCCCTCACTTCGCCATCTCTTCTATCTGTTGAGGTTTCTCACCATATGTTATGGCGTGGACATGGTGGCGGCAAGGTTCAATTGAAGCCGTGAGACCATGGCGCTGGGTTGATGGATATTCTTATCCATGATGATTATCATGACGCCAGGGGAATCCATGGTATTGTCATGATGTTTTTAGTATGTATATCAAGTTTTAGGTCTTGATGTGATCTGATTTGATAGTTAGCATCTATCAACGCCATGGCGAAGGGAAACTGTGGCGTAGGTTCCCAGGGCTGAGGGTCATGACAACAAATTGTTCTCACTTGCGCTTTTGTTATTGTATGAACAAATCCTATTGCATGGATGACGTTCATGATATCCTGATTCATGAGATCAGGTCTTAGCATCGATGTTGATGCAGGTTGTGTATGACGTGAGGCATGTCAGCGTCCATAGTAGATAACTTCACAGAAGGCATCGCCACAAAGATTGGCGCCCCGGAGAGTTGAGCTTAGAGATCTGTGCCGATTCAGTTAGACCTATTGTTATAGGTTTATTAGCTGACATTAGGAAGTGAGTCTAGGTTGTTACAATAGAGTGACACGTGTCTTGTCCGCATTGATTATAACAATGTATAAATTTGTATTCTCTTGTGCGGGAATAGCAGCATGCACTTCTAAAAATTTTTAATTAAGTTTCAGACTTGTTACTCTGTTTTTCCATCAAGTGAGAATTTCTCTTTTCTCCATTTCTCTTTGAGTGTTTGCTGTGTGTGTGTGTGTGTTGTTCTGTGCTTAATTCATCGTGATCAGTGAGTGGAGAGATCAATTCTGCATTCCTGATTTCTCATCAAGTGGTATCAGAGCTTGGTTGAAGTGCTCTGTTCTCTAGCTACGGTGATTAATTGTTTCGAGTTTGTCAGATCCAAGCAAGCATGAGGTGTTCTCGAGTTCGATCGGTTTCAGATATTGGTTGATTTGAAGGTTTGTAGCAGAGGATTCATTGATTCACGATGGAGACCAACCACAGCAGGATGATTATAATCAACGGAGGGAACTACCACGTTTGGAAAGGAAAGATGGAGGATCTCCTCTATGTGAAGCAGCTGAATCTTCCGGTGTTTAGAGAGAAATCAGTTGCTAAGACCACAGAGGAGTGGACGATGTTGCATCGACAGGTATGTGGATACATTCGTCAGTGGGTGGATGACAACGTTCTTAATCACATTTGTGATATTGCGGATGCAAAGACGTTGTGGACGAAGCTTGAGGAGTTGTGCTCGGAAGACTGGAAACAACAAGATGTTTCTAAATCGGAAGTTAATGTCGTTGCGATACGATGATTCTAGTACGATCACGGATCACCTGAATGTTTTTCAAGGGATCGTGAATCAATTGGCAGGTATGAGCATCAATTTTGATGATGAATTGCGAGGATTTTGTTTGTTAGGAACTCTCCCAGATTCTTGAGAAACTTTTTGGATGACTGTCACGGATTTGGCTCAAAATGGTGTTACCATAGATATTGCCCAATTCGGAGTCCTGGATGAGGAACTTCGAAGGAAAACAACTGGATCTGGATCCGGGAAGCCTGAGCTGATGGCGATAGACTCCAAGGGAAGGAGCTTCGCCAAGGACAAGTCGAGGAGAGGTTGATCGAAAAGTAAGAGTCAGGATGAGAGGAGCTCCAAGGCAACAATAGAGTCCTTCCACTGCCACAAGAAAAGTCACTACAAGCGGGATTGCTATAAGTGGCGTACTCAGAAACGGAGTAATAGCGGTGATGGCCAGACCATAGCAACGACAACAAGAGTTAAGAACTCTTGAAGTAAGTCCTTAGAGAGCTCGGCTAGCTCTAGTTCTGCTCAGGATGGTGAGTTTTTGCCTTTGTTAAAGGAGGACTCGGTTTGCCTTGCTGGATTGGAGACGAAGTAGGTGGTGGACAGTGGCGCCACCATTCATGCTACTCTAAGGCGAGGGTTATTTTTTTCTTACACGCCAGAAGACTATGGCGTTGTGAGGATAAGCAATGCTGGTACGACCGCAGCCATAGGTATAGGCAGTGTTTGCTTAGAAAATGAGCAGGGTGTGGAAGTTGGTTTTGACCAATGTGAAACATATTCCCGAGATGAGACTGAATCTGTTGTCGGTGGGGCATTTAGATGATGATGGCTTTGTTAATGTCTTCAAGGATGGTAGATGGAAATTTAGCAAGGGATCCTTGGTCGTGGCGAGAGGTAGGAAAGAGTCAGCTTTGTATGTTCTGCAGACCGAGCTGGTGGCGGGGCATATCACCACCATGGAAGATGAAGAAGCCACTAGCTTGTGGTACAACCGTTTTGCTCACATGAGTGAGAAGCGCATGGCGGTACTTGTCAAACAAGGGTTGTTACCTGGGCTGAAGTCAATCAAACTGGAGAGATGTGAACATTGTCTTCAACGGAAACAGAACAGGGTGGCGTTCAAGAGTTCCTCGACGCCATGACGACAGACTCAAATTTTAGACCTAATTTACACTGATGTGTGTAGTCCAATGCCTGTGAAGTCACTGGGTGGTGCCAGTTATTTTGTGACTTTCTTTGATGATCACTCAAGGAAAACTTGGGTGTATCTTTTAAAAACAAAGGACCAGGTTGCTGAAGTGTTCTAAGAATTTTATGCCTTGATGGAAAGGCAAACTGGGAAGAAGCTGAAGACGGTAAGGTTTGACAATGACGGTGAATTCATTGGTGAGTTTGATAACTACTGCCGAAAACAAGGGATTCGCCATCAAAGGACAACCCCCAAGACACCACAACTCAATGGGATAGCTGAGAGGATGAACAAAACCTTGATGGAGAGGGTGAGATATTTGCTCTCACAAAGTGGGCTACCGAGGACCTTCTGGGACGAGGCCTTAGGAACTACAGTCTATGTTTTAAATATTTCTCTATGCATTCTACTTCAGCTAGATGTCCCTGAAAGAGTTTGGTCTAGCAAGTCAATTTCTTATGATAGATTATATAGTTTTGGTTGTACTGTTTTTGCTCATGTCCCTAAAGAGAGCGGTCTAAGCTTGATGTCAAGTAAAAAAAATGCATTTTTCTTGGTTATGGCTTGGATGATTTTGGATACAGACTTTATGATCCTAAAACGAAGAAGCAGATTAGGAGCCGGGATGTAATCTTTGATGAGCACAGTATGGGGGAGCTGAAGTTAATACCAGAGGAAGACAAAGTACCTCATGGCAAGCCCGAGATGGCGCCAGGAGAAGTTGCTGAGGTAACGCCACAGGAGATGGCGCCACAGGCTGAAACGACCAGTTTAGATCACACCACAAAGCAACCAGGAGAGATCACACCACCATAAATGGGTGTATAGAATCAAGACGGCAGAGCTTAATGACAAGCCAAGGTACAAAGTAAGGCTTGTAGTGAAAGGATTTTTACAGAAGAAGGGTGTTGATTTTGAACAGATATTTTCCTCAATTGTCAATATGTCTTCCATAAGGATAGTCTTAGGTCTTACAACCAGTCTGAATCTCGAGGTAGAGCAGATGGATGTGATGACAACTTTCCTCAATGGTGAGCTTGATGAGAAAATTTACATGAAACAACCAGAAGGCTTTGTAGAGAAGGGGAAGGAACACCTAGTATGCAAGCTGGAAAACAGTTTGTATGGACTCAAGTAAGCGCCAAGGCAGTGGTACAAAAAGTTTGAGACGACGATGCAGGAGTAAGGCTACGCTAAGACAACTTCAGATCACTGTGTGTTTGTGAAGAAATTTTCTTTAAATGATTTTATCATTCTTCTTTTATATGTTGATGATATGCCTATTGTGGGTAAGAACCTCGAAAGGATTCAAGAGTTGAAGGCAATGCTCAGTTCAGTCTTTGAGATGAAAGACATGGGAGTTGCCAGAAAAATCCTTGGGTTGGAAATCATCTGATGGAATGAGAAGCTATATTTGACACAGCAAAGGTATGTAGAGAAGATTCTGAAAAGGTTTGGCTTAGATGGAGCTAAAGCAGTGTCAACGCCATTGACACCTCACTTTAAGCTTCGCCATGATCAATCTCCAAGTACTGTGGAAGAGGCTAGGGCGATGGAAACCGTTCCCTATGCTTCAACAGTAGGGAGTTTGATGTATGCAATACTTGCCACGAGGCCAGATATAGCTCATGCAGTTAGAGTAGTGAGCCGATTCATGTCCAATCCGGGTAAAGAGCATTGGGAGACGGTGAAATGGATCTTCAGGTACTTAAAGGGTACTACAGAGTTAGATTTATGCTATGGCAAGGAGTCTTCAGTGTTGACAAGCTTTACTGATGCGGATATGGCAGGGGATCTGGACACAAAGAAGTCTACTTCAGGGCATTTGATGACTTTTACAGCGGGAGCTATGGCGTGACAATCCAAGTTGCAAAAGTGTAGCTTTATCAACCACAGAGGCTGAGTTCATTACGTAACAGAAGCTTCTAAGGAACTTCTATGGATGAAGAGGTTCTTCACCGTGTTGGGGATTGAACAAGAGAAATTTGTGCTGTGTTATGACAGCCAGAGTGCTATTCACTTAGCCAGGAATTCCTCGTTCCATTGTCGATCAAAGCACATTGATGTGCGGTATCATTGGATTCGAAACGCATTGGCAGAGAATCAACTTGAACTAGAGAAGGTTCACACCGATGATAACGGTGCTGATATGTTGACCAAAGTTGTGTCTTCGGAAAAATTCAAGAAGTGTTGTGGGACAGCAAGACTTGTGAGTGTTGTTCAACATATGTGAGAAGGGGGATATTTGTTGAGGTTTCTCAGCATATATTGAAGCTTAAGCTGGTGGCGTGGACATGGTGGCGGCAGGGTTCAGTTGAAGCCGTGAAACCATGGCGCTGGGTTGATGGATATTCTTATCCATGATGATTATCATGATGCCACGAGAATCCAAGGTATTGTCATGATGTTTTTAGTATGTATACCAAATTTCAGGTCTTGATGTGATCTGATTTGATAGTTAGCATCTAGCAACGCCATGGCGAAGGGAAACTGTGGTGTAGGTTCCCAAGGCTGAGGGTCATGGCGGCAAGTTGTTCTAACTTGCGTTTCTGTTATTGTGTGGACAAATCCTGTTGCATGGATGATGTTCATGATGTCCTGATTCGTGAGGTCAGGCCTTAGCATCGGTGTTAATACAGGTTGTGTATAGCATGAGGCATATCAACGCCATAGTAGACAACTTCACAGAAGGCATCGCCACAGAGGTTGGCGCCCAGGGCAGTTGAACTTAGGGATCTGCGCCGATTCAGTTAGACCTATTGTTATAGGTTTGTTAGCTGACATTGGGAAGTAAGTCTAGGTTGTTATAATAGAGTGACACGTGTCTTATCCTCATTGGTTGTAACATTGTAAAAATTTGTATTCCCTTGTGCGGGAATAGCAGCATGCACTTCTAAAAATTTGTAATCAAGTTTTAGAGTTGTTACTCTGTTTTTCCACCAAGTGAGAATTCCTCTCTTCTCCATTTCTCTTTGAGTGTTTGTTGTGTGTGTGTTGTTTTGTGCTTAATTCATCGTGATCAGTGAGTGGAGAGATCGATTCCACATTCCTGATTTCTCATCACTATCTCATGGAGACTAATTTTCTCCAAGAAAAATCTCAACTTGCATAAGAATGCATTAACAAAATGAGAGACAGGACCTGGAAAAGAAAATTGCTCCAAAAGGCATCCATATTTTTGTTAAGGAACCAACTTTATCAAAAGGTCAAATCTAAACAGAAGGCCTTTAAAATACATTTAACAAGTCCCATCTCACGAATGTCTCTTTAGACTTGAAGCGTAGACTGTGCACTAACTCTCCTCGTACCAAATGCTAAACAAATAGGGGTTACGCTCGCAGAATTCAAACTCATAATCTTTGATCATGCCTACTCTGATACCATATTAAGGAACCAACTGTATCAAAAGGTCAATCTTATGGTAGAAGGCCCTTAAAATATATTTAACAGTTTCCAAAATGGCTTCATGGAACAAATTAAGGGAATAGAATAAGTATTACAAGAGGTGAAGAACCAAGGAACATCTATTGGATGTGTTGTTCAAAGAAACATCTATTGAATAAAAGAGAGGGTCTGGTGACAAGGCAGAAATACCCCTTGGCAAAGCAATCACAATAGAGATTACTTGGTTTGTATAATGGCAAGCAATCAAAATAGAGATTACTTGGTCTGTATATATTGGCAAGCAATCACAATTGAGATTACCCAGTTCGTATATTATAACTACATTGGCAGTGGGCAATCTTTAAAAAACAACTTCTTTACGTAGATCTCAGATGAATGGTCCACCAGGCTTTCTAGAAGAAAGGCAAATTGGATAAAGCATCCCCGTTTTATACTTGCAAAATCCATAAAATTGAGAAACCCATGTCTCAGACTCTCAAATCAATGAAGCAAACAGGGAGAATGGGGTTGCTTCAATTCAACTGCAAAGAACAGTCCACTACCAATTTATCACATGGAGGAAAGAGATGCACAGGCAGATAACATAAAGAGACAATCCAAATGACGGAAAACAAGCATGAATTTTTAATTCAAATAAAAAAAAGGCGGATGAAGGAGGAATACCTCTAATAGGAGCAGGCCAGGATCTTCCTTCAATGCGCTTGATACCATAAACAAGCAGAGAAGCCCATGGTTGGTGCATTGTTAGACATGGGTTCCTGTAATTCCCTCCCTGATTTCTACTACCCATCCTCCCTCCCTCCAACTAAACTGAGAGACGAGCCCTGGGGCTTATCCTCCTCGGAGTCGGAGAATCGCTGCTTCTTTGGACTTCGGATTGAGGAGGGGACTCAGGGAAGGAGAATTGATATTATTTTTTTGCGATCTCAACTGTTGATATCGTGTGGGTGTATTCAATTTTACCATCTCACTATTCATATTGTCCACTCTCTAGTTTAAAAAATTATTACATAATATTCTCACTATTCATCCATTAAATCATTACACATTCTTCAAAAAAATCCTAAATTTAAAATTACTATTCATTCACTCCAAAAAAAAATATCATTACACAATACCCTCACTATTCATCCACCCATATTTTTATCAAAAAAATTGTTACTATTGTGGATGCTCTAAGCATTGTCACTCTCTAGTCTCTGTCACGAATGAGGATAAGCGATATTAAGAAACCAACTATATTAAAAAGTCAACCGATTGATAAACATATGTCCTAAACGCAGCATATTTTTTACAAAATGCGGCACACTTTTTTTTATGAACTTTCAAAATTACACCTGACTTTTTAAAAAATAAATAATATATAAATAATATTTCTAATCATTTTAAATATTTTCAAAACACCCCTAATCTATTTTATGATTCGTATTCTGCTAATAACGGGTGGTTTTTCTTAAAAAGAC
>JAOWBR010179134.1:0-10829 GCA_028571145.1 Dionaea muscipula
CCCGCCTACAAACAAGTTGTCTGTGCTACATACAAGATTTTGAATCACCTACTTCATCTAACTCTCTGGCCGGCTTCATCTTCAAAAAGACCCGTCTGCTTCATCTCACTCTCTCACTCTCTCGCCTGCTTCATCTTCCAAAAGAACCATCTGCTTTATCTTCCAAGTTCACTCACTCTCTCGCCTGGTTTGTCCCTCTCTCATCTTCACTTCGAGGCAGCGAAATCCGACGGCCAAATCAAAGCTCTCTCACTCTCTGCTTGATTTTGAGGCAGCAGGAAATCCGACGAACTTTCCGGCCAAATCTGACTAGCACAGCAAAAATCGGAGCACGGTAAGAGATCGACCAGTACAACAAAATCGGAGAACGGTAAAATCGGAGCACAACAAAATCAGAGCACGATAAGAGATCAACCAGCACGAAGGCGAGGAGGAGCTACTCGACGAACTCGATGAGGAAGAAATATGGGACGGCGTAATCGAATGTCGGTGAGTTCTACAACTTCCAATTTCTCAATTTCCCGGTTGGTTTTGTTGTTAAAGGTAGAATTTTAGGTCCTCGGTGAATTGGTTGTTTGGGCTCAGCTTGGTGACCGCCGATTGTGGTGGTGCTGCTGGCCGTGGGCTGCCGGTGGTTAATCAATGTACAATTTTGTTACCTAGAAGGTTTAGTTAATTTGTGTGTCTTAATATCCTGACTGTGCTGAGTGCTGAAGTAGTACAGTTTCTTTGGAGAAAAGTTCACTAGCTTGCAATGTTTAACCAATAAGTGACGGAGAGTTCCCGGATCCATCAGAAGGATAGAAAGAGTAACTAAGGTATTGGAAAGGGAGGGGAAATCCATATCAGGAAGGCTGCCAAACATCTCCATTGATTTACAGCATTTGTGCTATTATAGATATGTTGATTCCATAATAATTCTGATTCTCTTATGTTTCCATGTGTAAGCATGGGATTAATGGTGTGTGGAATGAAATCATTGGGCAAGATTTTACTATAGTAAGCTTTCAAATGATATCATAAATTACCTGCAGATCCTTGATGCATTCTCAAATTGCTACACGTCATCAAATAAAACAGTGCAATTGGCTTTCTCTACATTGGTACTCAAGTAAGTTATGCTCACTGTATGCAACTGCTTTTAATTATACATATAGATGGTTCAATTATAAAAAATATACGAATTTCTTTTCTGCTTTTATTTTGTTTATACTCTGTTGCTTAGTGAATTGGAGAACTTCATCTATCTGCTTGATTTGCTTGGATTTGCCCCTGCATTTTTGTTTGGATTAGAGTTTGGCGTGGCCTATTGGTTCATAATCATTCTGGCTGTTTGATTTCATAATTTTTATGCAATGTTTTCTATTAAATCTAACTAATAGTTGTGTAGTTGAATCTAATGGTAAAGTGCTGGAACAATTTCCCCCTCTCTCCTTTTTTGTTACAGTTGTAGTTTTTTTATGCAGCGATATATGATTTGGGTCACGGAAGAATAAAAAGCAATATTGTTCTTATAATTCTCAACTCGAGAGGGTGTGCTATTGTAACAAGATTTTAAAGCGATAATTGCGGATATAGTTTTGATTCTGCTTGAGTTTGAGTTACTAATATAGTTGATTAGTCATTAAGAGTGAGATGAACACAAATTAGTAGCACAAATCAACTTGATATAGTTGGACAAACTATATAGTTCCTAATATAGGATAATCAACCAATATATTTGAGTTCCAACTATATAATCCCAAAGCTAGAGTATAGGAAACCTAATCTACTAGCACAATAGGAACACTCTCCATACATAGTTTGCAAATAGTTTGATTATGCACAATATATAGTACACAATATAGGATTAGGAAACATACCCAGAGCCCGAAATTGACAATGGAACACTCTCCAATATATTCAGCAAAACAGAGATATGTGAGAGGAACCGAGCAAGAGAAGAAATTAGCAAGGGAGGCTCTTATCTCTGCTTATGACAAGAATATATCCACAACTTTGAAAGCTGAGCTCTACATATTGGATGTCCCCACGGACAACTGTAAAAGGGTTGTTTCTGCAAGTAAGATCTTATATTCTAACTGCAAGTAAGAAAACTATAGATTACTGATCCCATTTGCCAGACACTAATATAAATCTCTACAATGCTTGAAGGGAGTGAAATGAAACCACAACAATGGTGCAGTAGCTGGTGGAATCAATTCACAGTTTTGCTTCAGAGAGGGATGAAGGAGCGTCGTTCTGAAGCGTTCAATAGGCTTAGGATCTTCCAGGTCTTAAGTGTCGCAATACTCGGTGGCTTGCTCTGGTGGCATACTCCACCTTCACACACAAATGACAAGGTAAACTTATTCATGTCCTCTTATTGTACATCAGTAATCCTCTATGCATCGTTTTCTCCAAACGTCTAAACAATGTAAGATGATAAGATTCTAAAGTGAAGCTACTTTTATTTAGTCTTCTTTTTCTGTGTTTGGCACATGGTAACATTGAAAATGCTTATACTGCTTGAAAACTGTAAAGCATTTCACTACTCTTGAATTTTGGCACATTTCATGAATGTATTTTTGTTCCTCGATAGGTTGTTCTAAAATAAAGCAGGTAAAGAACAAGTTAGGCCAGGACACACAAAGTAAATAAGATTATGATTGACCATAATAATGGAGCATATCTGTTCATAAATAGTACCAAGAGTGACTTCCTGCCATAATGGAGCAAGAATACTAGGAAGGAGAAATATTTTAGAAGCAACTATAAGTGCTTCCCATTTACAGAACAACAAAGAAAAAGAAGATTGTTGTATGTCCCATTCTCAGATTAATTATAGACAAAACCATAATAAGAAAAACTTTTATGAAGAAGATTGTTTCTTATTATGGCTTTGCTCACAATCAAGCGAAGATTGTTGCATGTCCCATTCTCAGATTAATTATAGTAGTGAAATGGTTTTGTGTTGCTCTTCTTTTCTGGTGTTTTCTTATTATGGTTTTGTTTTCTATGATTATGGTTTGATTATGGCATTGTAATAGCCTCCATTAGTCTGCATTAGTAATGAGATGATGTTTTCTTATTATGGTTTTGTTTTCTTTTTTCGAATTCTCTCATCCATTTCTATATATAATCCTTCAAATATAGGCTTGGTCGTTCACCTCCCAGTAAATGGTACACAACCATCCTGTCCATAGCCTTAGCACTTGGTCCATCCAATAATGTCTTAAAAAACATACAAAACCCATCGAATATATATATACCCATTGAAAGTGATAAAATACAACCTGCTTAAGTGAATAATTTTAATTCAGTTTAAAAATAATGGGTTTTTAATTAAAAAATGAGGGGATTAACAAATAATAAAAATAAAATAATAAAATAATTCAAAAATTCAAAAATTTCTAATACCCGGAATAGTGATCTCAAGCTATATTGAGGCTTCTGATTAGCCCCATCCTTTTTAGCTGCTTTATAAAAGGATAAATGAAGAAAATAGTTCCAAACACCATAGCTCTAAATGAATTGTCATTTTAGTGTTTATCTATTTTGCATGCCAAAGCTTTGAAAGGTTTGTCAAGTTATAAGCAAACTATATATTGTGTGTAAATAGTTATAAGCAAAATGCGAAAGCTTTCAATTAGGATGTAGTATAGAATCAATTGTAATGTTGATTTGTATTCTGTGTGTTCATATTAATGAAGTTTTTCTTTATTGATCAAAAAAAAAATATTGTAATGTTGGCGTTGATTTTGTGGGAAAGCTTGATTTTGTGGTGTATAGTGGTGGCGTTAGTATAGTAGTGGTGTATTGTGTAGTAACATTTTAATATATATACCAAAAGTGGAAGATATTGTATGTTCTTTATGATGATGTTAATGCGTATTGATTAGTGAGCATACTTTATTTAAATGTTTTGGTAGGATTGGATGCAAATATTCAATGAGCAAAAAAGGATTAACAGTTCTACACTTTGCGAATGGGATGATGCAATTATTCTACACTTTGTAAAACACTTGGGCATGATGCATGGTATAAGTATAATAAATCTTATACGGTGCATGATGTAGATTATTGTGCATGCTCCCAACTAGACACCGTACACGTATATATGAATAGACACTTGAACGTTTTTAAAAGTCATGAGGAGGAAATTTAGTAGGTAAATTTCATTTCCTGGTGGATCATTTGTGGGCAAGAAATTATCTTTGGATAATATTGTGGAAGATGGTGCTTTTTGTTACTCCCATCTCCTTCAATCAAACCTTAACTTTGGCTATCACATTGACACTGCATCTCATTGCTTCTTACATGTCATATCTGAAGGTTTGTTGCTGTTATATTCCATGAGTTGCATGAGGAGGTGGTGGCTACAGCTGCAAGGGGTCATGGTCTTACTATTCCTGTCCAACAACTGGAAGCAGACTTTCCATCAATGGAGAAGAAGCTTCTTTCCCAAACCAACCACACAACCTCATTATACAATTCGGGTTTACATCATCTTACAAACTTTTAAATTTTCATCATTCTGGAATCGGTCTAGATTGCAATATCTTTGTTGTATCATGTTAGTGCTGGGTTTTCTATACTTTAACCCATTGATTATAATTATTGCATTACGGTCCTTCTTCTTCGGAGCGTTTTTTTTCCTTTGCTGTTTTATTCTTGGTTGCAGTTCCTGCTTGAAGAACTGCTGAAGTCTTGCAGTGCACACTATTAGAAAGTCTTGCACATGATCTAACCCCTTACTAGAAAGTCCTGCATTGAATAGTAAGTTGAAGATTTGGAGTAGTTTTGGGATATATGGTTGGTCCAGAAGGAGCATTTGTTATATTTTGTGTATTCTGTTGATTTGGAGGTTTTGTACCTGTATCTGTAGATTTGGGTGTAATTGTGTTGTAAATTATGATGTATTTAGATTTTTCAAGTTGTAGTTATAATGTATTTTTTCATGTTTTTTTCCGGTTTTTTATGTTATGTTGTTAAATTTTTAAATTTTTTGTCCGATTTTGTTCAAGGAACATATATTATGCATGTCCCTTTATTGGTGTTTTTATGATTTTACAAGTGTTTTTACAACTGTAATACATTATGTATGTTAAAAACTACTTTGGCTAAAATTGTATAAACTAAACCTTCACTTTGGCTAAAATACTACAACTGTAAAATTGTATAAATTAAGATACACGTTGATTGATATTGTTTGTTTTTGAATGAGAAGAATTCGTCCTCCATCTTGGAACTAAGATAAGGACTATGCAAATACAGATAGGTTACAAATTAGAATTATTATAAATTAGAACTAGAACTACTACAAAATCATCCATTCATATTGATTGGGGATCCCCTCTCTCTACATTGAGCGTTTATTTATATTTATGCTAAACATTTAAAAGATGCGGGTGTAGTTATCCCCTTCACCTGTTGTAATACGTAGGGAATATGTCCTACTACCAATGAACGTGGCTTCATGTTCAATGCTCAACTACTCTCATGCTCAACTACTGATGCTCCAAAACGTGACCTGATCAACTGTTGCTACTCCAGAAGCCCGTAAGATCAATTGCTCAATATACACACGTATCTATGTCAGGCAAATCTCAAATCCGTCTCTCCACAACAACATATACACACATCTTACAGGCAAAGCGAATGCCAAGGCAGAGAAACAAAACGAAAGCGAAGCCGGTTAGTCAGACGGAAGCTAAGGCATATAAACGTTGACGTACAAATGTTATTTTTTAGCTATAGTGTTGTACCGTGTCAACGAATTTTTAAATTATTTTATTATTTTATTTTTATTATTTATTAATCCCCTCATTTTTTAATTAAAACCCATTATTTTTAAGCTGAATTAAAATTATTCACTTAAGCGTATATATTCGATTTTGTGTCAGTGAGAATGTTCACTGTATTTTGTGGAAAACAAAATTGTGTGTAAGACTGACTGGCATGGTTCCGTGCGATGCACGGGTTAACCCTATAATATTGAAGCTCGATTTTGAATTTGGACAACTTTCAACTTTGATATAATTGCTCTCACACATATTTTGCAAACAAATAAGATGGTGACACCTGTTTTTTTTTCCCTCCTATTCTACTATTATACTCACCTATTATACTCACCGATTTTGATTTTTGAATTTTGTTTGGGCCGTGTACAACATTCGTATAAACTAAGCAGGACAAAAACAGGGAAAACCATATCCTCACCGACCTTCCCTCTCTCTCTCTGTCTCTCTAAACTAAACACCGATCCTCAGCAACTCTTCCCTCTCTCTGAACTCTCTCCATCTTTGTCCTGTCCCTCTCTCCATCTTCTGTTTCCCACGAGCATGGTGAGCACCAGCGACGAACTCGAAGAATCCAGCAACCATCGACAAATCCGAACTTGAGTCGCTTCTCTGCTTGAAGAAATCCGAACTTGAAGAAATCAATGAAATCTTAGGTCAGTTTCTCTGCTTTTCGATTTCTTGCATTTCGATTTCATATGCTTTTCGATTTCCTGCTTTTCGATTTCCGATTTCCCCTGCTTTTCGATTTCCCCCGATTTCCGATTTCCCCTGCTTTTTGATTTTATGTGCCTGAGATTTTTAGGGTTTGTGGATCATGTGCAAGCTTCTTGCTCTAATATACGCTAAACAAATCATCGTTTCTTTTGTATCCATCAGGGAAGTGAGATTTGGATTCCATGGATTAGGTAAATATATTGTTCACCTTCTCAATGTGTGTGTTTGATTCTCTTTATTCAGTTTAATTTGATTTTCCCTGTTTGAAGATATATAGTTTTTTTGACTTTAATGTATGGGCTAGGCTACTCTCCACTTATATCTTCTCTTTATTCGGTAGACTTTAATGTATGGGCTAGGCTACTCTCCCTGTTTTTTTGCCAGGGTTTCTGATTGGTATGGTAGGTGGCTAGACCAACTGAGCTGGTCATAAGAATTATGGAAGGGATTGAAAATGCCGTACTTAAGGAGTCTATATTTGGTCTGGTGGTCGGGGAGACATTTTAACCTGCATGCCTATATCTTGCTAACAATCAATAACAAAGAAATGATGGCTATTTGACACATGCGCTTTGCCACCAGACGAAGTGTTATGATCATTTTCATAAGCCTGTTGAAGGTGTTGGGGCAGTATTGAGTTGTTGTGTGTACCTCCTTTTCATTGCTCATTTAGCGGTCAGTTCTCTAGGTAGTGTTTTTTGTCCGTTTTTTATCCTGTTGGTGGTGTGGTTTTGAGTAACCAGCAACATCAGTGGAGAGTAGCCTAGCCCATACATTAAAGTCTAGATATATAGCCCATACATTGAAGAAGATATATAGTTTTTTGTCCGTATTCATATAGATATAGCAATAGTTTTTTTTTGTCCGTATTCAACTTGAAGAAATGTTTTTTGTCCGTATTCATATAGATATCTTCTTCAACTTGAAGAAATGTCCGTATTCAACTTGAAGAAATGTTTCCCTGTTTCACGTATTCATATAGATATACCAATAGTTTTTTTTTCATATTTTCCCTGTTTCACGTATTCATATAGTTTCCCTGTTTTTTTCATATTTTCCCTGTTGCCCGTGTAATCTTTTGGTTGGTTAATGCACGTGTAATCATTTGTACAATTCAGTAACACTTCATGTCAATAATGTTCTAGCTTGCACGTTTAGTACAAAAGCTTATGTACAACTTCTATTAGCCTATTTAATTTTATCGAAGATTACACGTGCATTAACCAACCTTTTGTCAACCCTCATAGTGGAGCATTTATTTGCCTATTTATGTTTATATTTAATTGGTATATGACATGGATTAGCCTACGTACCGTAGAAAATACTTTCGACAAAAACTAAGGGCATCAAACCCTCTAAGGTGGGTTCTCTAATTATATATGCATGCTCTTTTCAGTTTTGTACAAAAGCTTAGTGCAAACCCTCAAAGTTCTTGAGCAACAATACCGTAGAAAATAGAGTAGAATGAATCGGTTAGAAATTTAGAGTATATAAATAATAGCTATTTATAATAACCATATGCAGATTTCGTATATTAGCTACAGTTAATATAATATAGCAGTTATATAGTTTTATTTTATAGTTGAACATATTTTGCTATCACTTTTTGCCCTTCTTTGTTGTAAATTTGTAATGTGTTTTTACTGTTCGGTCTTCTCTGTTCAACTATTCTCCCTTTATCAAGTGTTTTCCATTTATTCGATTCCATTATCATTACTATCCTTTCTTTCAATTCTGCTTTCTTTCATGTTATAGTATACTAGGCAAATCTTGCTGTTTTGGTATGTCCAAGTAGCTAATTATTAAGCTACCTAGCTTTATCCTGTTTGATTTTATTTTTCCCCCTTCCATATGATTTGTCATATGTTGAAAACCATATTCCCCCCACCCCCTCCATATGCTTGATTATTCAGCTGATCAATCAGCTAATTATACTAAATGAGCTATCTATTCAGTTGATGCTATATCCAAGTGCACTAAACCATATATATGGAAACCCTTGCATAGTTGATGTTAACTATATATTATCTATAGTTGACGATCATATAGTTGGTATGCTAATTATTAGTCGAAGATGATTTGCATCATATGGCTTTTCCATTTAATCTTTATCCTTCCCACTGTCTTTTACCAGAAAAAAGAATTGGCTGGGTAGTTTCCCTGAAATTGATGAGGATCAATTTCAGGATGTTGCTTGATCAAAATGATGCTTGAGGAAGTTAGTCCAATAAAGCTGGCGGAAGTTAGTCCAACATCAAACCTTCTTCCGTGGGTTTGTGTCTGTGAATAAATGATGCTTGAACAAATTATTCTTGATGCTTGAACACAGGAAGTTAGTTCAATACAAATGATGCTTGCACACTGATGCTTGATCAAAATCATGAATAAAGTTAGTCCAATACATCTGCTAACATTGAGTAGATTATTAAAGCAAGGGAAAATTAAGGAAAAAGGAAGAAGTGGTCATGTGTTCGACTAACTCTTACCTCGAAATGGTTTAGTTTGGTTTAGTTTTATTTAGTTTGGTTTAGTTCGCAGTTTTGTTTAGTTGTGATTTTGGTTTAGTTGTTGTGTTTAGTTCTTTGTGTTTGGTTTAGATGTATTTGTTTGGTTTAGATGTATTTAGTTGTTGTGATTTGGTTTTTTGTATGTTTGGTTTAGTTGTGATTTGAGGATTTGGTTTATTTAGTTGGTTTAGTTTATTTAGTTGGTTTAGTTTATTTAGTTTATTTGGTTTATTTGTTTAGTTGATTAGTTTAGTTTATTTAGTTTAGTTTGTTTGGTTTAGTTTATTTGATAATTTAGTTTGGTTTAGTTTAGTTTAGTTTATTTGTTTAGTTGTTCAGTTCTCTTAATTGTTTAGTTTAGTTGTTTAGTTGTGATTCTAATGTGAATCAATGCGGATGAAATATGCTTCAAATATTCCAATTATGTAAATGTCTAAAGCTAATTGATGCCTAAAGCATGGTAGTGGATGTGTTTAGTACCAACAAACAGAATATAAGAATAGAACCTTTAAACTTATAGCTTTATGCATCTACCTAATTGTGAATGCTAGCTACAAGTCATCAGTCCGCATTCAAGGAATTTTTGCTACCCAATTGTGAATGCTAGCAATAAGTAATCAATGTTTCAATCCGCTTTCCAATTATAATATTCATACAAAATACAAGGCATTAGATTAAAATAAGGAATGATCACCCTCTTTTTTGGTTTGTACGAATTGGCCTTGCGAGTTATTTTTTTAAGTCCATCGAAGCCGGGTATTCATATTTCTCCTTCTAAGTGGTCCATATTTTAGTATATTCACTGCAAGGGAATGGGCCTTTTCATGATATAGATGATTTCTCTTTCTAAGTGAGCCATGATATAGGCAGTAATGTCAAACATCATTTTCCTTTTTCTAAATGAATGATGCCTCTTCAATCTTTTTGCTCATGGAATTTATCCCTTTCCTTCTCTACTTTTTCATGTCATTTACAAGTTTAGAAGGTTCAAAGTAAAATGATATTGTAGTGTAGATATTTATGTAGTTGAGGTCATATTTCAAAGGTAGTATGATAGGCATGTGGAGCCCTGAACTTTGTTGGGAATTGCTACAACGTAAAGGCTTACTCTAGGCTGCAATAATGTTCTATGTTTAAATCTTTCTTCTATGTGGTATTCTTATTGTTTATTTTATTTCTTCAAAATTTCATTCAAATCTTTAATTCATGTCTACTACAAGTAAACGACTCAGAAAAGGCACAAACAAAAAGCAAAGGAAAGATAACGTCAATGACCAAAGAAAATATCGATCCGGCGGTATGCTTATTTTCATTAATGTGTATTATAGATTTCTTTACCTTATTTTTATCTCGATGCATTTCAAGTCTTAATTTTAGATAATTGTTTTACTAACCATTTGTATCATTCAAATCCAATATCTGTAGGTTCAGCTTCTTCGTCAAAAAAATGTTGGTGTTGTGATTCGTGAAGCGAGGGATTTTAGTTCAGTTTGTATTCTTAAGGTAAAAATTTCATATTTTTTTAAAAATTTTGTGCAATGTGGTATTCTTATTGTTTATTTTATTTCTTTTAAATTTTGTGAAATGTCATTTATTTCTTTAAAATTTTATTCAAACCTTTAATTCATGTCAATTACAATCATATTTTTTTTAGGAACAGGTAAACGACTTAGAAAAGGCACAAACAAAAGGAAAAGGAAAGATGACGTCAATGACCAAAGAAAATATCGATCCGGCGGTATGATTATTTTCATTAATGTGTATTATAGATTTCTTTACCTTATTTTTATCCCGATGCATTTAAAGTCTTAATTTTGGATAACTG
>JAOWBR010179145.1:0-19778 GCA_028571145.1 Dionaea muscipula
GAATATAGGGAGAAATGGTTAATTCCTCCTATGAAGAAGAAATCGGGAGGGGAAACTGGGTGTCTGAACCAATGCTGTGTTAGTATTGACATAGTAACTGTAATAAAAATAACTGTAGTAACTGTAAGAAATGGTTAGTTCTGTTGTTTAACCCGGTTAAACTTACACTCATTCTAATAACAAAGACTATTGAGGAATCAAAAGAGAAGGAGATCGAGAGAGGGCAAAGAAAGGACAGGAAAAAGAGAAGATCCGAGAAAGGGGATGCAGGGAAAACCGAAAAGAAGAAGAAGAAGAAGTGCAAGAAGAAAAGGGCAAGGGGAATTGCCTAGGTCTTCGTCAGTTTCACCTCGAAGATTTGTGCCTTGGCGTGTACGGAGTGGAAAAAGCTCGGTTGTTTCCTTTTCTCAAGCTGCTGGTAAAGGTAAGGTTTTATTGATTATAGAAGGATATCTAATCTAATGAAGCTTAGGTAAACCAAAGTTTTCTGTGGATATTCATATAAGTAAGTTAAATCAATTTAAAATAATTATTTAAAAATTAAAAAAAAAAAGTTGCAGCAAGACTACGGGGAGAAAAATTACACAACTTGCAACAAGTGGATTGCAGCAAGTGGATTAGAATCTGTGATGGGTTTGTCGTCTTATATTTTATTCCATTATTGGCTTAAAAATGTCTATTACTATACTTGTCTCATATTTTCAAAAACATCTTCAAATGCAATAGTGATTTGGAATTATTCACTCGTTTGTTAGGTGAGTGTCTAGTGTGTACTTGTTTTTCGTTGGATTCCTATGTTCCTTAATTCTCTCTATTTTTATATTGATAAGGCACGGAAAATGATTTATTTATTACCTATTTTAATACGTTTATTGTTAATTTATCGTATTATTTTATTACATGTCATATATCGGGGCTTGTGGATGAATTAACTAATTTATATGGTTTTATCTTTAATATTGTTGTTGATTTATATTTTTATGCAGGTTGCTTCCTTTTGAAACTTTGGATTGGATGCCCACCTTGATTTTGAATCTTTGATCAAGTCTTCAAAGATTATGATTGGGCTTTGGTTAGGTATTTGGGCCTCTGGATCTGATTTGATGAATTAAAGAAAAAGAAACAAAAGAAAATAATAAAGAAAAAAACCGAGATCTAAGATGGGGAAGGAGAGGACACGCAGGGAAGCATCAGCCAGCAGGGCCTTTCGGCCGCCAGGCCAATCGGCCACTCCATCAATTCAGCCGCAAGGGGGAGCAGGAGGACGATTCGGCTGCCAGGCCGAGTGGCCACCAAGGCCGCAGTTCGCCGCCGAGCAGAGGAGCCGCCGCCGCTTCACGCCGTCCAGATCTGAACTCAGCTCCTCTGCCGACTCGACAGAGACCTTCATCGCTCAGATCTGCGCTGCACCACCGCGACGCAGCCCATCGCGGATCAGCCCAGCATCACCGATCAGCCACCATCTCCCCAGATCCGGCGCTGTCTCCACCAACCCGCAGCCGCGCCGCTGCTAAGGCCAGCCTTCCAGATCTGCTTATCCATCAGCCGCCGCCAGGGGGGTCGACCACCAGCAGCCGCGCAACACCAGTTCACCGCCATCCCGCCGCCAGCCTTTGTGCCATCTTCCACCCGCACGCTCACCGGCGAAGCACGCCGACCAACAGGCCACAAAGACCCGGCCAGTTATCAGATTGGCCAATTTGCAGATCCGTTTAGCAATTTTGAGCCACTTAGACCGGCGGCAATAGTCGACAGGTTATTTTCATCCTTTGTTTCTGTTTCTATTATTAATTAATTGATCTGAGCATTGGGTGCAAATATCCTTGTTCCTGATGTGTTTATGCTCTACGGATTGTTGCGTAATATATTATTTGTGGTCTAGGATTATGATAATCTCTGTTTATAATGTTTATTATGTGCGCCTATTAATTGTTTGATGATTGTGTGGTTAATACTCGTTGGGTAGTTAATTCTCATTGGATTCGACATTTGGACTCAACCAGTTAATTCTTAGGTATTAATTTGTTCGCCTAACAACCGCGACGATGTATTTATGTTTAATTTATTGTTGTGGGTTTCTACCATGATTAGGGAAGTCCCTTAGCCAGGAGATGACCATTGATTCCGCAATAGTTGGGAAATATCAGGGGAGAGTACTTCAGAGCAGACTCTGGCCTTTATAGAGAAGAGGTCCTTTTAGAAGATGATGCTAGAGAGAATTAATGATTGATGGGAGACATCGTGTAAATTTGATTGATATGAACTCGAATTAGCTTTGAGTGATTCGGGAAAGTCATACCAATGTTCACTGAATATTTAATATTGATTCGGGTTTCAATAATCCTGGAGAGATTATTATGACAATCTTGTTTAAATCTCGGTTTTACCGGGTGTCTGTTGCTTTGACACCTTGACTCCTATGTGATGAATTAACATATTGCCCATGACTGATTTTTTGTTATCTTATATTACTCTGAGATGTGTTTTCTTCAGATGACACTTGATTACCGTTCAATTGTTATTCATGTTTTTGAGGGCATGTTTTTTTATGTGTACTCTTATTTACTCTTGGTTTTCTATTATTTGTGATGCGAGTACATTGACTTGACTTGTGACCATATGAGTTAACTTTGAAACAAATTCATTTTCCTTCCAAGTATGTCATTTGCTTCCACATAGTCAATAGTCCCTTACTCAGCTTTGCTGACGGGTTAACTGCCCTGTTGCTGTAGCTTGGCACCACGGCTAAAAGGTGCCGAGGAGATATTCAACTTGACAGTAACCTTTCCTTAGTTTACATGCTTTGTTTAGGAATTCTCCCTGATCAGTTACAAATATATGGTAGAAATAGATAATTCTTGTGTGCTGTTGGATGATCTCGCAACACAAGAATAAAGAATTCCATCTGTAAACCTAGTATAGCTAGTAGCCTAGTAGTTAATGTTTGACTTTCACCCGGTAAAGAAAGAGTACCCCTCACTGTGATCTGTTTCATTTCAATGCTTTTCTGCTGATGAAATCACTGTCGAGTGAGCTCTTTCCGTGCACCATATGGAGACTCTCCTCCGAATAACTAATTTAGCTGACATACTACGAGTTGCTAGACTTGATCAATGACAGACTTACCTTTCATATGTCTAGGTGTAAATGCTTTATTGGTATTTAGTTTCTGCACCTTCATGAGCTAGCTAGCTAATATGAATATGCTGCTCTCAGGTGTAGGAGTGACTACTTGCTCGGTATAATGGCAGTATTGGCCGCGTTCTACTTCATACCTGCAGGTAATTCCTCAGAAAATGTTTTTGTCAACAAAAAATGCTGACAGATCCTTGAAAAGAGAAGAGCAGCAACTCCAAGGATGGGGAAGATGGTTCCAAGGAAAGAAGCGCGGTATTTTTCAATCAGGAAGATGATCATGATGTTATGAAGAACTGACGTGTGTTTCCAACCGAGCATGGATCTTGCACTGTGAGCCAGCCAAGAAATACAGGAGGCTCTACAGCCACTATCACCACTACCACCTCTACAGCTAGCACTATTTGCTTTCTTACTCTCTTTCGTGGTCAGTTTATTTCAAGTTAAGTACCGACAAAGCAAGAGCTCCCCATTTGATCATAATCCTCTAATCATGTCCATTGTAATTTTATCAATCCTCTTGTATTTCTTGGCTCATGGTGCACGTGGCGTGGTGTCGCCAAATTAGAATTCGACATTTGGCAGGTTGGACTCGCTGCTCCCTTTTTTTCTCCACAGAATTTCTCCACTGTGTTAAATGTCAATTTCTGATTGATCGCAGGATACCACGTGACATGGTCGTTGTTACCCTAGCCATACCAAAAAATTTCTCGTGACGTGGGGGTGAACTTGCAAGCAAAGGAGGCGAAGCAGAGAGACGAAGATGCCGGAGTTGCTGAAACTTCCGATCATCGACTTGTCGTCGCCCGATCACATCTCAGCGGCCAATTCAATCCGTCAGGTTTCCCTTCAATTCTCTCTCAATATAGTTTGATTTTGCTGTCTTGTGCTAATCCAAACCCTTTCAATTCCTCTCTCAAATTCTCTATTGATTTATGAGTACAAGAATGCTAGCGACAGTCGCTCATCACTCTCATTGATTGGCGCCCAGGGCAATATAAATAGTGACCTCAAATACAAACATAATATATCTGTTCAATGATAGACTTATCATTCATATGTTTAGGTGCAAATGCTTTGGTGGTATTTATTTCCATATATACCTTCTTGAGCCTGATAGCTAATATGAATATGCTGCTCTCTGGTGTAGGAGTGACTATGTACTGGCTCCGTATAATGGCAGTATCGGTGGCATTCTACTTGATACCTGCAGCTGGTAATTCCTCATAAAAGGCAACCACCATTGTTCTGTGGCGTAACAAAAGACCAGCCACTGCTAGGATGGAGAGGATTATGCCGAGGAAATAAGTGCGGTATTTTTCATCAAATAGGAGGCAAGTGAGAGCGATGTACGGGGTGATCAGGAAGATGATCATGATGCTACAAAGAGCCGGCATGTGTTTCCAACCGAGCGTGGATCTTGCACTGTGTGACAAGAAATACATGAAGATTGAAAAAATTTCGATGAACATGGTAAGAGGATGGTCATCAAATGGGGAGCTCTTGCTTTGTTGGTACTTGACTTGAAGCAAACTGACTACGAAAGAGAGTAAGAAAGCAAATAGGGGTAGCTGTAGAGGTGGTGGTGATAGTGGCCGTAGAGGTGATGGGTCAAGTGGTGAATATTGGAGGAATTGAATTCCTCAAGTGGTGAATATTGGAGGAATTGAATTCCTCCTATGAAGAAGAAATCGGGAGGGGAAATTGGGGGTCTGAACCAACGCTGTGTTAGTCTTGACATAGTAATTGTCATAAAAATAACTGTAGGGTTCACAGTTAAGTTTTTTTATTTATTTTTTGGATTTCTTGTGGTTGTGGTATGTTATTTCAACTATCCTTTCAATTCTCCCTTCAATTTTAGCAAAGTTGCTTATATTAGTATAACATAGTTTTGTTGTTTAACCCGATAAAACTTACACTCATTCCAAAAACAGATAAAAAAAAATGGATAAAATCATTAAAATTATATGTACAAATAAAATAAAATTTCTATTTTTAGAAAATGATGTTTGTTTGGTCGTGTGTTGTGTCGGATATGGGACATCGTTCTGTTCTCTTGATTTTCAATTATGATAAGGCCTCAAATTTTTTGTTGGTCCCTTAAAATTACATAAATTTTTTTGGCAACTAAATATTTAATCTTCAAATTATAAAATTAGAGTGGTCAATCGTCATCATCATGGTTTCGTTTCTTCACTGTTCATATCAAGGAACATGATCATGATAAATCAAAAAAGAGGTATAAAATCATCAGGAAAATTAAAGAGAATACAATATCAATAATGACCTCAAATACAAACATAATCTGTTCAATGATAGCGAGACTTATCAATCATATGTATGGTAAATGTGCAGATGATATTAACAAGATAGAAAATATAAAACTGTTGACATCAACGAATAGATTTAAGCCATTCATTATGGTAAATCTAATGGATGTAATTCATTGTTACTGATTTGGGTATTATTTTTTGCTATATAACCTGCCGCTATATGTATATATAGGTGTAAATATTGCTTTGTCGGTATTTAGTTTCTGCACCTTCTTGAGCTAGCTAGCTAATATGAAGATGCTGCTCTGTGCGCTGTAGGAGTGACTGCTGGCTCGGTATAATGGCAGTATCGGCGGCGTTCTACTTGATACCTGCAGCTGGTAATTCCTCATACAAGGCGGCAACCACCACCACCAACACCGTTCTGTGGCGTGAGACCGCTGCCAGAAAATGATGATTTTTCGGCGAAGCCAACAAAAAATACGTTGACAGATCTCCGAAATAAAAAGACCAGCCACTGCTAGGATGGAGAGGATGGTGCCGAGGAAAGAAGCGCGGTATTTTTCATCAAATAGGAGGCAAGTGAGAGCGATGTACGAGATACTCAGGAAGATGCTCATGATGCTATGAAGAGCAACCGTGTGTTTCCAACAGAGCACGGATCTTGCACCGTGAGCCAAGAAATAAATAAGGATTGAAAGAACTGCGGTGGACATGATAAGAGGATGGTCGTCAAATGGGGAGGTCTTCCTTTGTTGGTACTTCACTTGAAGCAAACCGACCACGAAAGAGAGTAGGAAAGCAAATAGCGGTTGCTGTAGAGGTGGTGGTGATAGCGGTGGCCGTAGAGGTGGTGATGATGGTGGTGCATATAGGATGAACAAATGGTTATAATTTCCTCCGATGTAGAAGAAATTGGGAGGGGGAACCGGTGGTCTGAACCAACGCTGTGCTAGTACCAGTAGCAAGTAGCAGCAGAACAACAAGGATGCATAAGCCACGATCAGAAGCAAGATTAGCAGCGACACCATTTGTGGTGTGGTGTTTTCAGAGGGGCGTGCTATTTTTTTCTGGATTGTGGTGTTAAATGTTAGTACCCTCACCCTGCATGCATGCTGGATTTGTAGGAATCTGTTAACTCTATTGATTCGAAGAGGGTCGTTTTCACTCGAAAGATAGATACGAAGACTGATGAGTGTGAAATCGAGGTCCCTTGCTCTCTTGTTAAACTTATGTAAGGATAATTCTACGTGAAACGATGTGTGAAAAAAAAGATAAGATGACATAGTAATAGTCATAAAAATAAATGTAGAGACTTGCAGTTTAATTTTTTAATTTGGATTTTTTATGATGGTTATTGATTATGTCTGCAGGGATCTTGGAATTAGTTGGTCGGTAAGGATTTGGGAGAATTGTCAGGATTGGCTCATCAATCTTGCCAAAGGGAAGTCCAAGAAGGCTAAACTCTAAAGCAAGGAGGACCTTGGTTCGTGCGGTCGCACGTGCGGTGTGGTGGGAGAGGAATTATAGGATCTTTTGCAACGAACGTCTGCTCAACGTGCCTTAACACTGTACAGTCTTTCATAATAGTTCCTGTTCTGAACTTTGGCTTCTGGTACCTGTGCTCTTGTCCACTGGATTAAATAAATGAACATAAGAGATAAAAGCAAAATAAAATAAACCCAATAAAATACAACTATAAATATTTACATATACAATTAAAAATATATAATTACAAATAAGACAATTATACATATATCAGGTGAACCGGACCGAAAATACTCATACCCATATCCAGTCCATTTATATAATATAGGTTAAAATGTTACCCAAACCCATTCTGGGACCTAAAATTTTACCCAAACCCTAAAATTGAGGGGCTAAAATGTTGTCCAAACTCCAAACCGACAATTATGTCGGGCCTAAAACTTTCGAGCCGGGCAGACCGACCCAGTTTTGATCACCTTTAGGAGTCATAAATAATAAGAGTTGTATCAAATATCAGCATAGAAATCTGGATCTTCTGGTTTGAACATCTTGGGCATCTTTAGGCTCTCTGGAGAAGGTTCAACAATCTTAACTTTCTGATTAACCCCTCTTCTGGTATTCGCAGCAAATTTGGAAGCCAAAAATGTAGTGCCCAATGGATTAGCAGCTGATGAGCCAACACCATCATCATCCTCATAATCCATAATAAGCAAGGGGTCATCGCTATATGTGCTCTCTCTATCCGCAGCCTGCATGTAGTAGTAGTAGCTTTCATGCCTTGCCAACTCTTCCGCCATCCTCCGTTTTTTATAACGTCTCCAAGCAGCCTGTATAAAACAAGCTCCCCATGTCCTCCACTGGTGAGAATAGTACCTGCAAGCAAAGCAATCGGTGTGGTGGTGAGTCCAAAATGATAATGAGTATATGCCAAAAGTTACTAGTGGGATTGTTGTAGGAGATTTTCTATATACAAAACCATTTTAACTCACACCGCCATGTTTGGTATTCCTCAGTCGAATGGTTCGGCTAAGTTGATCGAACGGTTTGATGGGTTTGATCGAATTGTTCGATCAACTTAACCGAACTGTTCGATTTGGGCGAATGGATCGGTCAAGTCCGGCCATGGTGTATATAGAAAATCTCATGGTTGTAGTGTACCAATTGGAGCTCCTACTCCTACCTAAAAGCATGCTGAAGCTTCTTGCTATGGAGACGCTTGAACTGGGTTGCCACAAACTTGAGGTCATCAGCTTGAAGAGCAAAGGCTTCTACTTCAGTGAGGGCCTTGACAGTCCTTGTAGATGAGGGAAGGTTGAGAGTTGAAGTGGGTAGTAGAGCCCATGTCAGCAACTCTTCACCACAGAAATCACCAAGTCTAAGAGTAATGGAGTTGTAGAACCCAGAACGACCCCCGTAGGTTGTGGAACTCTCCAATTGGCCTCGGATGATAAAAAACATCTCGGTAACTGGATCACCTTCTCGAATCATGTAGGTTCCCTTAGTACTCAAGGATGAGACGAGGCGTTCACATATGGCATCTAAAAGCTGGTCATCCATTTGTGCAAAGAAAGGCACCTACAAAGCATGAATTGGTTTGTCAACCATTAGCTTGCTTTTCTCTCTAGAAGACTAGAAAGAAAACAATTTCAAATTACCTAAATTACCTTAAATCAAAGTCGCGGTAACAGTCACAAAATCACAGGAGGGAATCACATTTTTTGTTTTGAAATCGATAAGGCTGATCCCTTGAACAAATGCTGACATTATTTTAATTAAAAAAGCCACAGCAAATTCAATTATTGTGTCCAAAGAAATGAAATTTTGTAACCTTTATGAAAATTTACCTTAAAAATAGAGAAAATTTATTTGAAATGCCTCAATATACCAATAAGTTTGATAAACATGAACAACATTCACCAACCAAATGAAATTTGAATAAGTTTAGCCAAAGTTTTTTTTTTTTTTTTGGCTTGCTCTCTTCTTGTTTCTTGCTTTCTAATACCGTTTCCTAGAAGGAAAGCCCTTACGAATCCTCTTGGCACATTGTAAAAGCTTCAACAACCAAATAAATCACTGAACACTCATCTCTCGCACCCTCACTCTAACTTCTCTCTAAACTCAATTTCCCTCGTTTATCATGGTTTTGTACAGAGGGTTCTAGTTTCATCAACAGCAATTACCTAATTAATCATGTTTCTTGGTGCACAAGAGCTTTCCAGATAGGTAGCAATTACCTATATATATTAGAGACCTATATATATCTTTTGAAAAGTATTATCATATAAATTTAATGAATTGTTAATTTATCCCTTTGGTCTGAATCGGGCACGAAAAAAAGATAATTAAAGTAACATCATTATTTATCGAGTATTAATTTATTGAGGTTATACTGTATTAACATATTAGTAAAAGATATCAGAAAAAGAGAATGAAGGATCTTAAGAGCTTACACGTCGAACAAGTCCAAGGCATAGATGTCTTTGAATTTCACGTCGCAAGTCCAAAGGTAATGATTGCAAGATAGATTCTTCATCCACTCCTCGTGTTGCAAGCCATTTATATTGAACGAATCGTCGAATGCACTCCTTAAGCTCTTCTGGGAGTTGTCGATGCCTCATCCACTCTTCTGTATCCCTCCGCTTGATCCTCCATTCTTCTATTCTCACCATTATAGATTGCAAGTATGTCTGAGGCAGGGAAAAAAAGCAACATAAAAATAAATAAACATAGATGAAGAGTCCATAGGAAGTGTGATTCAATAGATAAATTCAAGTCTCATATATATTCACATGCATCCATATGCCACAGAAATGAGGTTTCTTCTTTGAGGATTGCATAAAGTGGGAAAAGGAAAGGGCTAAGTTGTGATGCATCATGCATGAAAGCCTAAAAAAAAAGAATCATTATGAATAGGACAATAAATACCTGCACTTGCCCAATCAAGTGGGAGAACAAAAATAAACCCAAAATGCAGATAGAGCTACAAAATACTGTCTCGCCCACGTAAGTACTGTTAGCCAAGTTCTGTCCATAAGCACTGGAAAACATAAAGTGCCACATAGAATTAATAGCATCTAAGAAAAGCAAACTTTGGAAATAAAAACCACAATATTTCAAAAAATAAGAAACAAATAATTTCAGGACCTAAATCAAAAGATATACATAAGGGCTTATCATAATCTCCTTAGAACTTACCTCCAACATTGAACATAATTCTATTCATTCTTACAGGAATGTGCAGACAAGATTATAGTCAACTGGACACAATCTTTAAATCAAGCATTTAATCTACCTATCGGCTTCCCCTATTCGAAGTTATTAAGGTAAATTTAGAGAGGGTGTGTGTGTTTGAGCCTAAATATTTTTTAGCTCCTAACCTTCCACTTTAAACGACAAGAATATAAAGTTGAGCCCCGATGATGTTGATGACATACTCATTCTATAGGAATATGTTCAAGATCAACTCAACTCGGCCATTTCCCACTAATTAAGGACATTTCAGGAGGTTCAATTTAATTGAGAGAAGATGAAGAAAGGACAATTGGCTTATATAATAAAGATATTAGATAATAGAGTTGCTGCTAATGTTTTCAATAAACTAAAGTTAACAATCCTTCAAATGATTAACTTCAAGCTTCATAAATGAAGCTAGACAAATGCAAGTAGAGAACCATTTTACAGATTTCAAAACAAAAATCAATCTTGACTGCTTCTAGACATTCGGTGTTGTCCACAACATGTCGATTTTGTGATGATGGTCATGAATAACCCATGGACAGTTTGCATACTGAATGTAGTGGTGGTGTGAAAATTGTAAGAGTTGGGATACTCACGACGGTCATACATGAAACAACATTCGTTTTTGTGATGATGGTCATGAATAACCCATGGAGGGTATGCATACTGAATGTAGTGGTGGTGTGGAAATTGTAAGAGTTGGGATACTCACTAGTCATTCATGAAACAGCATTTGAACACATGACCGTAGTAGTGTCAACCTGGCCCTAACACGGTGATCACCTTTACTATATGTGGGGTAAGACAACATAGTAATAAGGAGCCTAATTGAAAACCCTACTTCAATATGGTTTCTTAGCAAAAAGGGCTTACTTACACTAAAACCTAAGTAAAGTTTCAAGCAGAATGTTACTCACACTCAATACACAGAATCATATTTTCAATACCTATAATGTGCTACATGTGTGTGTTTTATATTTTAATCAACCGGGAGATTATTGAACATTTATTTATGAGATAATATGTGCGACTTAAAATTTATCATATGATTGTTTAGTTGGACATATTTTTTGCCTAGTTGTTATTCTCACCCTTTGCCTTCTCCTGACCACATCCCTCAATTCCTTGTACAAACCCCATGCCACACAAGAGAATCTCTCACCTATTGCCATTCATCAGCATTCTGAGACTTCAACATGTCATCACTAGTCCTGTTCACCGCTTAAAATCTGCTTTAAGACTAGTTCACCTTTATTCTAAACCAGGTCCTTTTTCCTCACCTTAGGCTTCAATCCCAAACAAATTTCCTCTCGACGCCCCAAAAGAAAATACTTGGGACATTTTCTAGGGAACCACTCAAAGAGCGAGCTGCTCATGGATATTTCCTTTCAAATCATACCAAGTTCCTTTCTCAACCTAGTCATCCTAAGTGTCAACTTCTACAAGTATTCTAGCAAATTGCAGCTATCCTTCACTGAAGTAGACTCATCTGCCCACAAAGGTCTCCCTATCTTCGCTGCTATCTTGCTCAAGGATTCCCCACTCCAACAACTATATCTCAATCCTGGTAGTTGCAGCCTGGCACCTTCGTTATTGTCACTGCATTCAACACGAAATCAGGCCTCCAATCACGAAGGATTATGGCTTAGCATCAAGGAATCATCCCTTACCCAGTACTGCCTTGGTATGTTGGAGACTTCCATTGGATTCAAATAAGAAAAGAATTCAGGCATGAGAAAGCAAGGCTCCACCAAATATATCATAATTTGTAGCAATGAAGCAAACATTTCTAATGTAAAACCAATTTGCTCATGGGGACAACAGTTTAATTCAGCTGGAGCAAGTCATGCGTTGTAGATAGAAACCAGAGCCCCTAATTCATAACCAATCACAACAGCTATAACCAACACTAGATCTCAAATTCACCATCACTTTGCTGCATAATCTCTAGTTCTCTACTACTCCAAGATCAGGAACCATATGCTTCATATCAGATTTGGCTTCCCTAGAGGAAACAACTCTAGCCAACATCTACAGGCATTGTCAAAATACAACCATCTTTGTTCACTAATTCATCTTGTATATTATGGTTCAAAGAGCTGTTTTGCATAGAAGCTTCATTATGGCCTTGAACCAGCACAGGATGATCTATACAGCTATATCACTTATCTGCAATTGACCACGATTCATTCGCTTAGCATTCACTTCACCAAGATTGTCCTCCACACTAACCCCAACTATTGGTTTAGCTTCAGTTGTGAAATTAGGGTTTAGACTCCCAGATTTTCGTGGATGTCCACGCTGCAAGTAAGTTTGAGTACAGTGGCTACAGCCTCTCCCTGCTCCATTCTCATTCAACCTCAAACAAATCACATCGACAACTACCCAAATTGAAAAATCCACAAAACAAACAAAAGAAGATGAGAAATGCACTCCGTGAGATTGACCGGCCAACCACCAATCACCTACCACAAAGCCTCTGCTTCTCTCAATAAAAACAGGATGCTACATTCTCCCCACCTTATGAAATGATTTGTCCTTATAACTTACATGGCTATCTTTGAGTTGAGACATCATCTCTATATAAGAACACTTATTCTCAGAACTTCAGATATAAGACTTTCACCTGCTTTTTCCATTGCCGCATTTTCCTTTTCTTTCTCGAACTCTCTCTCTTTCTATTTTAGTCATTTTCTTGCTCATGTAAATAATCCTCCCTCCACCCATATGCGGAGATGGAGGGGCAGTGGATTGAGGTGGTCAGCCCATCCCAAGACATGAGCATGATATCAGCAAACAACATGCTAATGTCATGCTGATCTCATCTATCTTTTTTCAGAAAATTAGGATGTAAGGTTCTCATCACCTTATAAAAGATTTTCTCCTCAAAGCATACCCTTGTATTTAATTTGGACTCTTACATAGAGCAAAACTTCCTATTTGGATCAGAAATTGAGCTACAGTTATTTCATTTGCACTCTGCAGAGTAACCGGTTTTCTTTAGTAGAAAACAGGGAGTCAGAGATCGCGTCCAAGTCCTCCCATATTGTGGAAGCATAGTTATCAAAAAATGGAGGTGGCGGAATTTGAAATTTTAAAAGTCGCTAGAGAAATTGTCGAACTACCAACAGTCCAAGATTATGTTAAAGGCTCATAAAAAGGTTTTGTATCATAACATTATAGAAACAGAAATGTAAATTCCCTTGGTGAGGAAACTCACCCATGCAACACAAGAAAATTTAGATACTTTATTTTAATAATGAACCGAGGATTACCTTAAACTCTTTAAACCCCACCAAAGGCAATAAAAATATGCCTCAAAGAAACCAGCAGAGGGAACATCATCAACCAAAGCATCAGCAAATAAACCAAATTTGAAGTTAACATCCTCACGAGGATCGCAGCTGGCAAGCACATGGGTTCCATTTAGCCACACCTTACGGGCAGGAAGATCTAAACTTTTGCTTTCAAAGAATGAGGGATCACAAGGGAAGTGGGTGACATTCCAGTCATTCTTGCATTCAATCATCCAGCAAGTATGCAGTCGCTGAATGGACCAAATGTACCATATAGCTCCTAAAACCTGGTTCAACATTTAAAGTATCACTTATAGGATCATCTATACTATTATGAAATGCTACACCACGTGTTGATGTTGAATGGCATTGAACTTCCAAGAATATCATTTAGAGTTAGCTCTACCATTGAACTAGATAGCAGCCATTGCGCGAAAAGACAATCACGACGTAAGGCTATTTCAACCTACCATTCCGCATTCAGTTTTTTTATAGTGGTTTGTAACATCCGTTACAGGTGTTACAGCACCCATAACGACCATGAGAGGCCGTGATGGTCCGCGATGGCTGTGACTCCTTACAAATTTAAGATATATAACAATGTGAACTATTAGTATTTGGTAGTAAATATAGAAATGAACATAAAATATTAGATTGCGTTTACTTTGACCGGTTTTCTGTTTTCTGTATTTTCTGTTTTGCAGAAAACAAAAAACGCGTTTGGTTTGAATTTTCTGTTTTTTGTTTTCTAAAAACAGAAAATAGTTTTTAGTTCAAAATCTATAAAATGCAGAAAACGACAAAAATTTGACAAATTATAAATTATAAATTATAAACCAAACACGTTTTCTGTTTTCTGTTTTTACTGAAAATTAAAAATAGAAAACTCAAAACAGAAAACTCAAAACTCAAAACAAAAAACAGACAAACCAAACAGTTCCTTAAGATTTGAGTCTGAAAGAACATATGAAAACAAGAGATCATTCAAAAATTCACTCAAAACTAAAAACTGAATGAGATGAGCGCGACATGCTACACGACGGGCACGACATGCTACGTGAAGGACATGACATGTTACTCGATGGCATGACACCTCGGTTCCGCATTGCAGCAACTGCATCTGCGTCTTGTTCTATGGGCTCTACTCACAAACCATCCAAAACAATCCCTTTAAAGCATTCACATGATAAAAGGTGAAACATGATAGATTTTGTTGCTTATTTCCATGAATTTGAAAGTTGACATTGCATTGCAGCAACTTCAAAACCCAAGCAAAGTGGTTGTAACTCATTGAACCTGGATGTATTTGAGGAGTCACCGTTGATAGCACAGTGATGTTAGATACATTATCAGTTCCCTTTGGCTGAGGTTAGATTCAAGGGTTGGTATCTGTTCCAACTCGAGCTCAGTGGAAATTGATCTGGTTTGTGCTCTTGTTTTGTTTCATAACTTTTCAAGTAAAAATGTCCAATCCTTTTTCAGGCCTACCAAAAAGTCTTTACTAAACTATATTCCAGCTCCATGTTTATGCATCTAGTTCTTGTTTCGGTCCAAACGTGTTTTTTTTTCTGAACAGTAAAACCAAACAACCCCTAAACATTTAAAAGATATTTCTCTTTCTTCAGCTTCTTGTCATTGATAAATAGTGCGTGTTTGGCATACACAAAGAATCCGTCTAAAGAACCAATAAAGGACAGTAAATGAAACAAATGATCCAGCAAACAAATAAAGTGTTATCAAGATGCTCAATTTCTAGAAAGCTGTATTACAGAAATGCACTTACATGACTGGCAAGTATAAGGAGAAGCACATTATACGCTGCCCCAGACCATGCAGTCCTCGCCACAACGCCAGTGGAGTTGACTATTTTCTGATTCAGGGGAAACATGACGAACATTCTAGGAACATATTGGATAAGAACAATAAGGGACAGGGTGTGATTAGTATGAAAAGATGTGCTCTTTAGTGCTGGAACAACAAACCAAACGACGATCTGCAAACAAAAACCAAACAAAATTAAGAAGAATGTGATAAGAATCTAGAGTTCCAGACAGAAAATAGAACACAAATTCTTTGGTGATCAAGAATCAAGAATTCGGCTTGAGTTCTGAAAAAAAATGTACAGGAATGGTAGTTTTCGAGAGACTACTCCTCTCCAATTGAATCAGTTTCTAACTCTACTAACACTTGGCTATTTTTACTGCCTAAGTATTACATCAATAACTGTACTGCTGGAATCGGCTGATGAAGCAGAGGCTAGGAGATGATATGTCAAAGAAAAACAATATAATCTGGTTTGCATCAGCTCCGTATCTGCTATTTCTTCTGTTGGTATCTGATTACCTTGGCTTGGGTTATTGCTTGGTTAGAAGTAGCCTTCTAAGCGAAGGCTAATATGAGAAAGCATGTGGCTCAAGCCAAGGTCATGCATAGGCTGTTACTTTTATGCACTAACAGCTTGGTAGCTTCTGCTAAATCACTAGCATTTTGTGTTGAAGTGAAATATATTTCATGGGTCTATCAAGACCTTGACCTTTTAGTATTTTGGTAGAGTTAGTTTCTCAATATAGTATCAGAGCAGATGTAATAAAAAATTACGAGCTCAAATCTTACTACCCTCTATTTATTTAGCACTTGATATGAGAAGGATTAATATGCAGTTCACGCTTCAAGCCTTTGTATTTGCATCAGGGGCATGTTAAATATATTATCTGGTCCTCCTATAACAAGGTTCACCTTTTAGTAGACCGGCTCATCAATACGAAGTAGACATCCGACTAATAGCTAGGAGGCAGTAGTAATATGCATTCAGAAAATACCCTGTTTTCCAATTAAGAAGTTACCACTCTCTAGATTTCTTCTCCTCTCTCTATTCTTTTGGAGGACCATGTCGAGTTCTTGATTGATATATGACTGCTACTTGTTGGGATTCGATAAAACACAGGATTATCACAACCCTACATAAGCCACAAATTTTAGCTCCTACCAAAAGCTTTTCGTGGCATTTCGAAAAGAAAACACTACATTGAAATGTGTTCATGGAGACAATAGTGACATTAAGAAACTATCATACAGCTTACTGGAATTGTCAGATCTTGTGTGGCCCTGGTCGTGTTGTTGTTGTTGTTAATTTTAAGAAAGGGTTTGGGGGTTGATTCATTCTCTCACTTGTACACATGATCTAAGCCATACGGAGTAGACTAGGCTTCCCACTTAGCTATACCCAAAATTTTTCAGCAGACGAATATTAACATTTATCCTAAAAGTTTTAACAGACATAAACTTAAGGGTTTAACACAAGGAAGCAAAACAGCATAATAAACTTCACATTTCAGAATTAACATTTGGAAACAAGTTTCAATTGGCTTTGTTGCACAAAGAACACCAACAACGATCCAAATAACTACAATATCATATTGGTATCATAGGACTGACCTACCCACCTGGGGCAAAGGAAGCATTGCAGCTAGATCAATGATAAAATCAGTCTTCAAGTATCTCAAAGCAATTGATGTAGGATCAGTGACCAGCTCACGACGCCCATATACCCGCGAATTAGGGGCAACAAAGGAAGTCCTGAACTTGAACAGAATGTGTAAGAGATAGAAACAATCCGTCACCGTCCGGAAGAAGGTGACCGTAACAGAAATGGCAAGGTTGCTGCAGAGGCAAGCGGTACCACACATGTAGGGGACGAAGAAGTAGAGAGGGTCCAGAAAAAGAGTAACCAAGCAGGCAACAACGAAGAAATTGTTCCATTTGGTGACGAATTCGCTGCGAGGATCGAGGATCTGATCCCACCAAGGCAGGTTATAAGGCCGGTGGTTGAGGAGAGCAAATGATTTAGGGAGGAATTTGGCAGATGGGGTATAGACGTTGAAGCCCTGCATCGTCCCCCTAATAGAGAAGGCCTCCTGGTTGTTTTATGGCAGTCGGCGGCGGCGATGGTGGAGTCCTCGGCGGCGGCGGCGGCGGCGGTGATGGTGAATGGAAAATGAGAAGATGCATGGGATGAGGAGATGGGAGGGTAAGAGAGGTAGAAGATTGCGGAGAGCCATGGGACTGCACAGAAATTTCGGTTGCAATCAAATTCTTTCAAAGGGAAGAGACCGCTTGCCATTATCAGCAGGACTTGTAGTTATCCGACATCTGGAAAATTTAGAACAGCGATATGCTCCTCGGCTACTGCCCAGGTGGCTGGGGCGTTAGATTTTTCTCTCCGGTGGCTCGGCCTCGGTTAGGGATGATAATCTCCATCGAACCGATGAGTATCTAAATCTAAATCGAAATGGTGTTTTTTACTTGAATTGAAACCGAATCATTGTCCGTGATTATGGATATAATTTTAGATATGAAATACCTTGACGGTTTTTATTCGGATATGGTTTTGCACCGTTGTCCGAACCGAACCGTTATCCAAACAGTTACCCGAACGGTTATCCAACCGGTTACACGTGACTTATATAATACTCTTGTATGATGAGGAATGATGTGATCTGCTGTAACAAGTTAATTGTTGTTTAATGTGGATTGAAACTATTTATATCATTTTTTTTTTATTCTACGAATCTATGCTGTAGGCTGTAGCATGGAGGTTTGAAATTAAGTTTCATTATTTTAGCCTGCCGGTTTGAAACTATGACTCTTTGAGTTTCATTGTTTTGTAACTTATAAATATGCTGGCTGGTAACGCTGCGCGGCTGCAAAATGCAGTTTGCAGTTTTGTTTTGCTTTGTTTTTTTTTTGTTTTTTTTGCATTTTTTTTTTTTTTAAAACGGTTACCCGTTCGGGTAATGGATTACCCGAAACCTAAATGGGTAATACCCGAACCGAACCCAATGGATAATGGTTCGGTTATAGTTTTTGTTTTGATTTTCGGTTTGTGATATGATTTTAGCAATATCCGAACCGAACCGACCCATTGTCATCCCTTATCTCAAGAAACCCACACCCTACTGCAGGGCATACAAAATGGATAGGGGTTTGGGGAACAGAGAACGAAAATCGTCTCTGTTCGCTCAAAAGCAGGTAGCAGCTCAAATTAAATGTGATAGTCAAGGTGATCAAGCATTCCCCGATGCCATCGCACTCATCATCAAGACAAAATAGCTGCACAAAAGCGAGACCAATACGAAG
Organism: Dionaea muscipula; assembly: GCA_028571145.1. Lineage (NCBI taxonomy): Eukaryota > Viridiplantae > Streptophyta > Magnoliopsida > Caryophyllales > Droseraceae > Dionaea > Dionaea muscipula. Next base: position 18,566 of record JAOWBR010179145.1, read on the forward strand.
ATGAGGATTAATACCGCGATGAAGGTGTCATAGGACATCCTTGTCCTCGACATTGCAGCGTTCTACTCTCGTTCGCCACTGGATTAACCCCAAATTCACACCAAGAACGAGCTGTAAACATCACAAATCAATAAATGAAAACTCTGATCTGATAGATGGAATTCCAGTTGACGAATCAATCAAACAACAAATGAAGAATTCATTGTACCTATAACGGCTTCAAAAATTAGTTCGGTATTTCATTGATTTGATTCAGATCGCAGCCATTCGCCCTATGTTCGTGTTCTTCCTAGTCAAGGGTTTTCTCACTGTTGGGGAGTGGGATGAAGGTTGAAGGGGCGGGAGCAGGTCGGGGCTGGGCTTCGTTTATATAGCGGTTGACGAAAGATATATATCACTCGTATCCATTTTTGAAGAGACATGCTTTGAATTTTTGAAAAATATAATGTTTTTTTAAAAATTATTCCAAAAATAGGGTGGAAATTAAATTAATTCCAAAATTACGTATAAAGTCGTCTTTTTTACAAAGAAGTCGTCTTTACAAAAATTACTTCCATTTTTCTAATTTATTACCCCACCCCTTCCTCTTCTATAGAACACTTTCCCAATATATTACCTCACCTCTTCTTTTTTCCTAAAATATTTTCTCAATTGATTATCCCACCCCTTCCTCTTTTCTAAAATACGTCCGTCTCTTCTCATTCCTCTTCCCACTTACGATTCCTTTTCTTCCTACGTTTCTTGATTTGTAAAAAAATTTACAAATTAATTAAAGTTTAAAGTTTTATATTTAAATCTTTATTGCTTGTTTTACAAATTGTTTTACAAAACAAGAAACGTAGAAGAAGGAGAAATCGTAGGCGGGAAGGGGAATGAGTAGGGACGGACGTGTTCTAGAGAAGAGGATGGGGTGGGGTAATAAATTGGGAAAGTGTTCTAGGAAAGAGGAAGGAGTAGGATAATAAAGTAGGAAATTGGAAGTCGTCTTTAGAAAAGACGACTTTACACGTAATTTTAGAATTAATTTAGATTCCACCATATTTTTGAAATTTTTTTAAAAAATAAAACATTACATTTTTCCAAAATTCTAGCTTCTTCCTTTCTTTTTTAATTAAAAAGGAAATAAAAGCAGAGAAGAAAAAAAAAAAAAGCGTGGGGGTTTATTACTTTTTTAGACTCAGAGCGGGAGGCCATGCGGCTCTGTGTCCCGTTC
>JAOWBR010179146.1:0-10829 GCA_028571145.1 Dionaea muscipula
TCTATGATGTTTGCTAAGCTCACAGACTTCACACAAAAGATTATCTAGTTTGGAACATGAGGGAACTAAAAGTTTGACATTTTGTAGTGACGGATGACCAAGACGAGAGTGAAGAAGAAGAGGTGAAACTGAGGCTTGTACAGCAACACTGGAGGGCTCCAAGAAATAATATAGGCCATCACGCTCAACCCCAAATCCAATGGTCCTCCCTGTCTGGAGATCTTGTATAACACAGCGGTCAGAAGAAAAGGTCACACTACAACTCATATGTCGAGTAAGAACATTGACAGACATAAGGCTGAGAGGAAAACTGGGAGCATGAATAACAGACTGTAAAGAAAATGTGCTAAAATGAACTGAACCCAAACCATCAGCCGAAGTAATCGAGCCATCAGCAAGGAGAATAGGACGAGACAGCGCAGTGGTATGCTGAAATCCAGGGAAAGACCCGGTGATATGATTAGTGGCACCAGAATCAATAATCCATGGACGTCTAGAAGTGACCTAATAAGCAGTGGAAATAGACTCAAAAGAAGGTGTGGAAGAAGACATGGTCAAGTGAGCCAAGTAGCGCTGATATGCCTCCTCAGACATAGAAACCACTCTAGGAGGTGGTGGAGAAGTCTGAGTAGAGGGATCATCCAATGTAACAGAGTGTGCCATGTGTTTGGGCTTCCCATGGAGAACCCAACAACGATCAACTGTGTGATTGGTACCCTAACAATGAGTACAGAGAAGATCACCACGACCACGGCCACGACTACGAGATGACCGAGTAAGGAGCCTCGACCAGTAGCTCGTCCAGCTCCCCCTGATGAACCAGCAGATGTGGAAGAGTGACTAGAAGCCACTAAAGCAGAGTGATCAGTGGAAGAAGATGGTAGAGGAGGACCTGCAGGAGGAATAGAAGCATGGCGAAGATGGCTAAATGCCTCAAATAGGGAAACAAGCTCCTTGACGGCCAAAAGCTAAGACCGCACACAAGCATAAGCAGAGTCCAAACTGCGCAGAAATCGAGCAACAAACATCTGCTCTCGCTGAGTCTGCATAGTCTTGACATCAGCAATGATCAGCTGGCATAGAGAAAACTCATCACAAATACTCTGAAACCTGGCATAGTCAGCCTCTAATGAAGATGTACCCTGATGAATAGTGGAAAATGACTGATGAAGATCATATGTCCGCTGTAAATTATCGACTCCAGAATACAATTCACGCAGCTGGCTCCATAAAAGTTCCACAGTGAGCGAATGAATAAGGGTAGTAGCAATCTCAGGTTCCATACTATTCCAAAGGCGCATACGAAGTCGAGCATCAATCTACTTCCAAGACTTATAGTCATCAACCTTTGTCTTTTCTAGAGGATCATCAGTGAGATGAGAATCTAACCCATAGCCCTCTAAGTAGGTCTCAATAGCACGTGACCAATAACTAAAATTCTTCGAATTCAAGCGAAGTGAAGTAATAGAAGAGGTATTGAATTTCCAATCTGTAGGCACAATAATGCCCTTAAAATTTCTAGTCTCACCAAGCTCAGTCATTGTCCACAAAAAGGAAATCAAGAGCAAGAGGCCAACACTGCCAAAGTCAGGAATATAACCTTAACATGATAAATAAATAACATAAAGTCATTAAATGAGCACATGAGCAGTAGCGATCAGAAAGAGAAATAAAGGGGGACCAATGGAGAGCTTCAACAAACAAAGAACAGGAGCTCATGAAGGGAGTATTAAGGCATGAAAATATCATCACCCAAGGAAAGTGAGCAGTGGAAATGAAGCCAGCATAGAAGAGATGACCCGCTGACGATTATGGCCGGAGGGAGCAACGCGTGAAGCCCACGCGCAGATGCATCTGGCGGCGCGTGGAGGCGCATTCGGCGACGGATGGCAAATCAGCTGCAACGGGTTGGGAGACTCGGCGAGCCCAATTGATCCACAATGTTTATTTGGTCAATGGGTGAGAGATTTGGTTGATTTTGAGGAGATAGGTGTGTGATGAGTTAGGGTAAGCAGAAATAGGACATGTTGTGGTGACTGGAGGCTGGTGCAGCCATCTCTGGTGGTCGCCGGTGCCTAGGTAAAGTGGGAAGAGCGCCGGTGGTCTATGGTGGTCGACGGCAACAGAGGAAGTGTGGTGAATGGCGGTGACAGAAGGTGGTGGGAGAAGGAGATGATGTTTACACCATGTCTCTGATACCATGTAAGTTAAAATGAGGAGAAAGCAGTATCTAGGTTACCCTAGCACACCCACAAAAGATATATATATAGAGAGAGAGTATAGTACAATGTCAAAAATACCCTTGATGGGTTACACAATTTACACAACTACCCCTAACAGTTACAATTCCGAGATTGATAGCGAGTGATGGGGGGAGGAGCTATGGTAATAGATGGGAAAATAAGAAGAAAAGGGGAGGGTTCAGAGGAGTATGAGATGGGAGAAGGGAAAGGGAAGAGGAACGAGTAGAAGGGAGATAGGAATTAATTCTTTTCATAACCAGTACCATTGTCATGGTCGGAATTAAATAGTGATTACAATAGAATTGCTACCAAGATCTCAGATCTTTTTATTGCTATCTATAGATTTTCCATAACTTAGGTTATTGCTAATAATAACTTATTCTTTGCAGATTTAGTCTCCTAATTTGGTAACTTCCTTCTTCTTCCTTCGGTAAGTCAATTTGAAGCGATCTAGAGGAGAAGTTGAGGTCTGCGCTTCAGCATCTGTGATGTCCTTGCTTTCATTAGTTGTAGCAGGAAGTGGGACATCTAACACGTTAGCCACGAACTTGTATTCCGCCTTTGTGCTGGAACGAGCAATGGTCGGTTGCTTCCGAGAATTCCAACTGATAAGATGAGATCTAAAAAATACACATAATCCACCCGTAATGCGTCTATTATTAGGGCACCTCGCCTAGTCGGCATCCGAAAAAGCAACAAGTGTCCAAAGATACCGGAGAATTCGTTTGACTACTTGCCAGTGAGGAACACAGGGAGCATGCATATACTGGCAGAAACGATTGACAACAAAAGAGAGATCGGGACGGGTTAATGAGAGATATTGAAGACTCCCAACTACACTGCGATAAAGTGTAGATGAGAGATATATTTCCTTTGAGATAACAGAAGCCCAGAAGATAGATGATGAACCTCTACAACAAGGAAATAATGCAGTGGACCCAAATCTTTTACAGGAAAAGAAGCACCCAATGTGGAGATCAAAGAGTGAATAGCAGTAGTATTAGAGCCAATGATCACTACATCATCTACATATACCAGGAAGAAGATATAGAGAGCACCGTTGCGGTAAGTGAAGAGGGATGAGTCAGCACGGGAGGCTGTAAAACCGAGCTCAAGTAACCGAGAACTGAGTTTGGAGAACCATGCTCGGGGAGCCTATTTCAGCCCATATAATGCCTTCCGAAGTTTACAGACATGAAGAGGATAATTCGGGTGAACAAAGCCAGCAAGTAGAGCCATAAACACATCCTCAGTCAAATCACTATGTAAGAATGCATTTTGAATGTCAAGCTGATGTAAAGTCCAACCAAATTGAACAGATAATGAGATAACTAACCGAATAGTAGAGGTCATGTTGCTGATGGAAGCCTTTGCCAACAAGGTGCGCTTTCCTGCGTTCTACAACACCATTGGCAAGAAACTTGGTGCGAAAGATCCATTTACACCCGAGAACATTTCGAGAGTTGTGAGGAGGAACCAAGGTCCAAGTATGAGTTTGTAAGAGCGTGACATTCGGCCTACATGGCCAGCCTCCACTCAAGATGCTTTAGAGCCTCCGTGACAGATGCAGGTTCAGTAGGAACTGAGGAACTCATGGTGAGATGAGCCCGAGAGGAAGGCCAAAGAACGGTGCCATCGGTATATTGTTTAGGGCAACGAGTACGCGTGGGATAACGTAGGAGGGGAGTGGAGGAGGAGGAGGAACCGAGGGAGAGAACAAATTGGAAAGAGAGATCCCTGGATTTGGCTGGAGGACAATAGGGGCAGTAGAAAAACTAGTGGATTGTAGAGAGGTCGGTGAAGATTCAAGGGCAAAGGGAGGAGACATAGGTTGCAGGGATGTAGGAGGGGTAGGGAAAGCCCTTGGAGGAGAAGGCAAAGCAAGGGATAAAGGAAGTGTGGTCATTGGTGACAAGGACACAGACTCGGTGGAAGAGAATGTACGAAAAGGAAAAAGGTGCTCATCAAAAATAACATTCCGAGAGATGTACAACCGAGTGGAGGGAACATGATAGCAGAGATAACCCTTATGGTCCGAGCTATAGCCAAGAAAAACGCATAAAGTGGAATGTAGATCGAGTTTGTGTTTATTATAAGGACAAAGATGAGGATAACAGGCAGAGCCAAACACACGAAGAAAGGTATAATCAGGGTGTTTATGAAACAAAAGAAAGAATGGAGACACTTTCTTAGTGACAGGACTTGGTAGCCTATTTATAAGAAAAACTGCAGTTCTGAATGCATCAATCCAAAACTGCTGAGGCATACCAGCATGAGCCAAAAGGGCAAGACCAGACTCAACAATATGTCTATGTTTACGCTCAACAAAACCATTTTGCTGGTGAGCATGAGGACAACTACAATGATGAGTGATGCCTTGGGAGATGAGAAAAGTATGAAGAGAGCGAAACTCTACACCCCGGTTAGTTTGAACAGAAGAAATTTTTAGCATAAAGAACCTCTCCACTGTCCTTTGAAAACTAACAAACTGATTATAGACATCAGATTTACATTGCAAGGGAAAAAACAAAAGTTTGGACGAGTGGCAGGTGTGGAAGACTGGTGAAAGGGGAGAGAGTGCGACTTGGCCTGGCAGCAAGCGGAACAAAGACCAGGGCAGGAAGCGGGGTAGCTAGAAGTTGAAACCGATGCAAGATATGTCGAACGATGGCCATGGAAGGATGCCCCGACCGTTCGTGCTAGTGAGAGACTGAGGTACGCTCACCGACACACGTTTGAGGTGATGAAATCAAAGTTGGAGATGCGGAAGAGGCAGCTGCGGGAATGGTGTATAACCCATTGCTAGTAGGGCCTTGGAGAAGAATTGTTCCCGTGTGAAGATCCTTGACACAAAAGAAGGAAGAGTGAAACTTAAAAAAGACAGAGCGATCTTCACAAAATTGACGAACAGAGATTAAGTTTTTGGTAATTAAAGGAACATGAAGTAAATTTCGGAGAAGAAGATTGCCATGAGAGGTGGATGGAGTAGAGTTGCCAATATGTTGAATCGGAAGGGAAGATCCATCCCCCACTCGAACTTGCTCTTCACTAGTATATTCAGAAGGATTGATGGTGAGGTTGGAGAAACCATTCGTCATATGATTCGTAGCAGCCGAATCTGGATACCAGGTCGAGTCAGGAACTGAAGGGATAGAGCTGTAATGAGCTGCAAAGGAAGGCGGAGGAGGTGCCCGGAAGGACTGGTTGAACAACGCAGTGTGACCTACCTTAAAACATACTTGGCACACTGGTCGATCTTCAGTGAAAAATGGAGGAGAGGGACCTCTGTGACCATGACCTCCACCAAATTTTCCTCTGCCACGGCCACAAGTATGGCCAAAGCCCCGACCTCCACAAGAAGAAGCACCGTGAGGTTTAGCGAAGAAATTTGCTATTCGCTGAGATCTCAGAGAGAGGTAAAGATGAGGCATGATGAGACAGCCGAGCCTCATAGGTAAGAAGATGGCTGTATAATTCCTCGGAGGAAGGAGGATCGAATCTAGTGGTGATTGAGGTGACCAGAGAGTCATACTTAGTGCCTAAACCTGCAAGCAAGTAGGAATTGAACTCAGTATAGTCCAAAGGACGGCGCCGCAATAGTGTCAGAGAGAAGTTTGGTCTTACGAAAATAGTCTGTGATGGAGTTTGAACCCTTCTTTAGGGTAGCAGGCTGGAAGCGAAGTTGACCCAATAGAGCTTGGGTTCTAGAGGCAAACAAACTCTCAAGAGCAAGCCAGACAGACCTAGATGTAGCCTGACCAATAACCTGAGCAATTAAATTTAGAGAGAGGGATGAGATAATAGCACTGAGTATGTTGAATCCAGTGTATAGAGGTATGATTTGGAGTAGAAGCTGGAAGAAGAGCTGGAGGAGGGATGCTGGCCTCGAAGATATGGAACCATCTGTGCTTTCCACAACAGATAGTTGTCATGGGTGAGTTTCACGGTGACTAGATGTCGGAGAGAGATGATAATGGTGAGAGTGGTGGGTGAGGAAGAAAATTGATTTTGTGGTGGTGGGGGTAGAGAGGTAGATGGGAGAGAGGTGGTACTCACAATTTCTTCACCATCAGCCATTGACGCTTAGTCTAAAGGCTCTGATACCATAATAAATGATGAAAAGCTTAATACTGAATCATTGCTTTTGACATCCACTCTCTGTAATATGTAAAGGTACAGTGCTATTTATACCCAATATTACTATAACCACTTGCCCTAGAGATGCTGCCACGTATTACATCTCAGTGAAGAATTGAAGACGATATTCTGTTAGACAAACTATTTTAGAGTATTCTGTAGAATCACCAAGGTGACTTGAGGGGGTAAAGATGCTTCTGCTATGGACTCCTTAGTAATAGAACGTGACTCTCTAACATGTTCTAACACCACAGCAGGGTGAGAAGAAAAAAAAAACAGAATCAGGAAAGAAACCCAGACATCACAACCCCTTTCCTGTAGAATCCCACCAAAATTGGTTGGATCCAGATACCAAAACTGTTGCTTGCAGATATTTTTGCCCTACTTCCCTGTAAATCTAAAATGCAAATTCACCTCAAATCCAATCTTTCGAGGGAGAGAGGAGACTAGCGAGACAGCGAGCGAGGGTCTAAGTCTGGTGGACAGCAACAATCTATACGCTAGCCTTTCCCCCTTTCTTCTTGTGTTTTTTTTTTTCGTTTGTTTAATATCTTCTCTCATCTGATCTCTTAAAATCAAATTTTTGATTGTGTTGGATTTTGTTGGAAAATGTGATTTAATGCTCCTGTTGGCAACATTTTGATATGTTCCTCGGAACATCTCCAATAAAGAAGTGTTTCTTTATTACTGTACAGAAAGTATAAAATGGGGGTTTCATTTTTATCTGTTAAGAGTTTGTTAAGTATTTGTTAAGGTTTGTGTTAAGAATGAAAGTGTGCTTCAATAGTGTCGATCAACGTCTATTAAAGTGATTGTTATGTAGAATGAATGGTTATCTCAGTTGTGATTTAAGAACATTATTTTTATCATTGGTCTAAAATCAAAAAAAAAAAAAAAAATTTATCATTGTCATAGTACAAATACATCAAACTTGAAGTGCCTGATGGTGGTTGTGCTCTTGGAAGCCGCAAGCTAAACACATTGCCAAAACTGAATCCTGATTACAAAGAGGAGTGGTGCAGCCAATGCTGGTTTTGTGAGAATCAGAGCACCTTTCAATGATCTTTGAGGATTAATAATGTTTCACTGGACTCAACTTCTCTTAATAATATAGTGGTTGGTGCAACAATAAAATGATAACTTATATATAAAAAGGATATGGTAATGTTAATTGGGGTTAAATAGGTGATTATCAAATATAGGTTGCCAGCTTTTGTCAAACCTTTGGAGTATTCTCAACGTCAACTTGTATAGAAGTTTGACAAACTCTCTCCTCCTAAATTCTTAATTGTGTTTGACAACATTGCCAATACATGATCTGCCTTGAATATTAGCTTTCATTGCCAATACATGATCTGAGTTGAACCCGCTACCACGACCTCGCCACCACAAAATTCCACCGGCAACAACCGAATAATGTAACCCCTAATTAATAGACTAAATAGATAACAACTTACGCAAATGTAGACAATCAAACTTAGGACTGTCCAAAAAATCCGGTAAACCGTGAATTCAGTCCGGTCAGATTCGATCCGGACCGTTTAGAGCATGTCTGTGGACTCGCGGTTCGGATACAGATTAAAAAATTATCGATCCGTGACTCGCGGTTCGAACACAGATTATATTTTGTAATCCGCGGATTAATCCGATCCGATCCATGAAAAAATAAAAAATAAAAAATAATACTAATTATAAAACTAATAAAAATAATATTTATTTCTTGTTATATTATAACTAAATTAACTAATTATAAGAAAAAAATAGTAAAATATTACACCGACCCATCTCTTTTCATTTTTATTTTGTTTCAGGTTCTCGATAGTCGATTCTTCTCCTTCTATGACTTATTTCTCTTTTCATTTGCAATTTTCATCTTCTCTGTCTCTCTCGGTGGTCTCTCGACTCTCTCCATGGTCTCTTCTCGATAGTCCCAAAACTTTTGGTTGCTATTTTATCCGATTCATTAGTTCTTAGAAATGAAAATATTTTTTTATACAAATATATTCATAATTCGTGGACAATACGTGTCCGATCCGTGATTCGTGGATTAAATCCATGTCCGAACCGTATACTAATGGATCAGACACGGATTTTATTTTTAAAAATCCGTGACTAGCGGATCAGTCCTCGGATTCTGAGGAATCCAATCTGATCCGATCCACGAACACCTCTAATCAAACACAAATTCACAACTTTACAACTGAAATTAAGGAAAAGGAGTTGGTTTTATAGAATGAAATGAGGGAAAAGCTTAGCCTCCAAAGTGAGGTTATTCTTGTTATATATACTATTACAATAAGCCCATTACAATAAAGGTACATATCATAAATCTAGGCCCAAGTCCTAAGTCCATTACACAATGCTAACATACTAACTCACTCATAACACTCCCCCTCAAGCTGTAGTATAGATATTGATCATGCCCAATTTGTTACAAATATACTCAACCCGATTTTCGGAAAGTGGTTTAGTTAGAATGTCACCCAATTGCTCCCCTGTCTTTACATGGCTCAGGTGAATATCACCATTTTGTAACTTCTCTTTCACAAAATGACAATCAACTTCAATGTGCTTCGTTCTCTCATGAAAGACTGGATTAGAAGCTATGTGAATAGTAGACTTACTATCACACCATAACTAAGCAGGTCTTAGAGCAGGGAGTTTCAACTCATCAAGTAGCTGCCGAATATATGTGACATCACTGGTTAGGTGAGCTAGAATATGATACTCAGATTCGGCATTAGACCTCGCAACAACAGATTACTTCTTACTCTTCCACGAGACTAGATTGTCACCAACAAAAACACAATAACCACTGGTGGACTTCCGATCAGAAGGAGAGTTAGCCCAATCAGCATCACAGAAGCCCTCAACATGTTTGTGACCATAATCACTATAAAGCAGACCTCGACCAGGATACCCCTTAATATATCGAAGAATATGAACAGCTGCCTCCCAATGGGGAACTCGAGGGTCTGACATACACTGACTTACCACACTGACTGAGAAAGCAATATCAGGACGTGTAATAGAGAGATAGTTAAGCTTACCTACCAAGCGTCTGTACCTATCTGGATCATCCAATGCATCACCTTCTGTAGATAAAAGTTTTGTCCCGGGAAGCATAGGAGTGTCACTTGGTTTGGCATCAAGCATACCAGTGTCTTGTAATAAATCCAGAGCATACTTACGTTGGGACAAGAAAATCCCACGCTTACAACGAGACACCTCAATCCCTAGAAAATACCTCAAAGGCTCAAGGTCTTTGGTCTGAAACTGGCTCTGAAGGAATGTCTTTAGGGAGGTGATCCCTGAAATGTCACTGACAGTGATGACAATATCATCAACATATATAACAAGAAAGATGCAGCCCTCACCAGAATGTCGACAGAAAACAGAATGATCTTTTTCAGAGCGCTGTAGACCAAACTCCAAAACCACAGAATTGAACCGCTCAAATCAAGCTCGAGGTGACTTCCGAAGTCCATATAGAGATTTCTTCAGGCGACATACATACCCACACTTCCCTTGGGTAACAAAGCCAGGAGGTTGCTCCACATACACCTCCTCATGAAAGTCCCCGTGAAGAAAAGCATTCTTCACATCCAGTTGATGTAGGGGCCAATGGTGAGATGCCGCCAAAGAAAGGAGAATGCGAACAGAAGCCATTTTGGCCACGGGGGAGAACGTCTCAGTATAGTCATTACCATAAACCTGAGCATAGCCCTTGGCCACCAGGCGGGCTTTAAGACGAGCAACAGACCCATCAGGATTCATCTTCACGACAAAGACCCACTTGCAACCGATAGCCTTCTTCCCAGGAGGCAGAGGAACTAGATCCCAGGTCTGAGTAGCTTCAAGAGTGGCCATCTCCTCAGACATGGCTTGTGTCCAAGCCGGAGAAGAGAGCCTCAGCCAGGGACTGAGGAATAGTAACAGAGTCCAGAGTGGAAATAAAGGCCTACAAGAAAGAAGACACCCCTGCATATGATAGACAAGTAGAGAGAGGATATGTAGTACACCTCCTCTGGTCCTTCCGAAGGGTAAGGGGAAGATCAAGATCGGAAGAGGGAGCGAGCGATGAGGAATCCAAAGACGGGGACGAAGGATCGGCAGGGGCCGGCTCAGGGGCAACTACAGAAGGAGAGTCCAACGGGATCGGAGGTAAGTCGGTACCAAAGGACACAACCCGACTCGGACGACGGGTATATACATGACGGATAGGTGGTGGAGGAGATGAAGACAAGGGAGAGGACACAACTGGTGGAGATGAAGGAGGAGAGGAAGATGGTGGAGAGAACACAGATGGTGAAGATGAAGAGGGAGAAGAAGAAGAAGGTGAAGATGACACAGGCGAACATGGGAGACGCTCATAGACCAACGTGTCATCATCCACACACACAGACTGAGACGGACGAGGAAGGGAGGAAGAAGCCACAGAGGAAAAGA
>JAOWBR010179157.1:0-10829 GCA_028571145.1 Dionaea muscipula
CAATTTATTAAAGATAAAAATTTTAAGATTAAAATTATTTTTTTTTATGAAGATCAAAACGAGTCTACCATTGATATAATTTTTATTATATTTTTTATTAAAAAATTATATCAAATGCACGATATAACACATGTACGAATACGTGCAAGGATACTGCACAACAATAGCACGAGCATTAATAATTTTTGAATATTCACACAACTCTCTAATACACATGTCAAATCATCCCTCTCTCCTCTATCTTCTCATTCCTCTGTCCTCTCTTATGTTTTCTCTCATTTTTTCTTATTTTTAATTATACTCAATTTTTTTTTTAAATATATTGATAAAAATTAAAAATACTATAGTTAAATACTTTAAAAATTTTTAGACGATATATTACTTATCTTATCGAAGGCACGGATTTTCGCTAGTTTGGATATATTTGACAATATTAATTGTAAAATTTTTACCTTAAAATATGGTCTGATATATTCTCCCATTTTCGCTAGATTTTCTTGACGAGCTCAAACGTTTTTTTTTTCTTATATATAAGTTTAAGCTGATCACACATTTATATGAGATCATAATTTTAATTTCAAATGACCGACGTGAGAGACAACTTATGCATGCGATTGAAAGCTAAAATTAAGAGATGGTTTTGAGAAATTCAGATCAATTAAAATCTTTGCCAAAAGCTAAAACGTAAATACATGAATGAGCCAGCAGGTCCAAACAGGATAATTAATACATATAAAGAATACTAGCTAATCATCAGATCACATAGATTAATATTACTTGCCAAGCCAAGCAAATGTTGTATTAATTTAAATGAGAGCGAATCCGAAAAAGCTGGTAGCCAGGACCAGGGACACGGCCCCGCCGGTGAGACCGAAAATCAGATCAACTGAAGAACCAAAACCTGGAGCTGCAGAAGAACCACCTGCTGGAGCCGGAGATGGAGCCGGAGACACCCAACCCGCCGCTGCCGGAGAGACCGCCATTGGAGAAGGGGTGGTGGCTGGAGGAGTAGCTGCTGCTGCTGCTTTTTGCCTTGGTGACAAAACTACGACGATCAGCTTCTGTCCCCTGCCGCAGTGCTCAACATCGCCACTGATGAAGAAGAAGGGCCCGGACCTGCCAAATGTGAACTTGGAGTTTCCATCGGTGAATCTTTGCAGCGGATCCGTCACATTGCAGCTGTCGTAGCTGTCCTCTGTAACTACTAGAACCGAATCACTGCCTTTCCTGTACTTGAATACTGCATGCATGCATGCATGACCATGAATTAAACCCAAAATCAAACATATATCAAATTAACATACATACATGATATATAGAAATCACAGTACTTATACTGTGATTGATCGAGGATCGTCGATCGGATCGAGAAGAATTAATTAAATTGTTCACAATATCACACACCGGCTGTGTCATGGATTTGGAAGCGATTCCTCTCAGCCCAGTGATTGAAGCTCTCACGAGGGTTCACCACCCATCCATCATTGTCTCCGACATTGAAACTTCGAGCTTCAGATGAGCTCAAAGTCACCATGAAAACGACGACAAAACAACTGATCATCAGGAAAAGCCTAGACTCCATTTGCTTGCTTGCTCTAGCTACCTGAATGAACGAACGATAGAAGAGCAAAACACAATCAAAAACGCCCAATCACTTAATTTACAGAGTTTAGCAAGATTGCAATACAAAAACTAGCTAGGTGCTAGCTCGATAAGTGAGAGATATTTATATATATAGGGGATAGGGGAAGGCAAAACGAGATAGTGTGAGATTTCGATCAGGTAATTAAGCAATGCATGCAGGACTTGCTATACGAGTAATTTATATATATAGTCAGAAAAAGGGGTCATTGCAAGGTTACTCTTGTGATGTTTTTGTTTTCCATTTTAATTATGATTTATTATGAATTATTAATACATTTTAATAGTATTATTAATTTAGGTGTCATTAAATTGAATTTGGCAAGTGATCATGCAAAGAAAAGGGTCAAGCTACCAACGGTACCATTGTATATATTGTGTGGCTGGCTGAGTGGCTCATTTTTCAAGGCTGTTTTTGAATGGTTCTAATTACTTCTTTCATGATTTCGAGGGATCAAATCATTCATTAAAAGGGTAAAGACTAAGGACCAATTTATGATAATAATCAACTTTGAGAATTTGACCGTTTAAAATTTTTCTCTTCTACTAGTAAGTGAGAAAGAAATCAATACTGGGGGTAGTTTTTCTTTTTCAAGTTGATGCAAATTAAATGATTTGGTGATCGTAACCCAATTCAAAAAAACATACACTAACACATAGTTTGAAATCATAAGTCGACAAAGAGAAAAATTTCAAAGGAGCATTGTTAGGGACTGCGAAGCCTAACCTACGAAGCTGCCTGCGATGTGAGGGAGTAAGTGGGAGGAAAACCATACACTAACACATAATTTGAAACCATAAGCCGACAAGGGTCGAGAAAGAGGAAAATTTCAAAGACAAAGAGAGGGAACATCGACACAATCAAGGAACAGAAGAAGAAGAGATTGTATGACATCCAATCTAATTGCTCTTGGGAGAGTAGCTCTTATCATTAATTCTTCCTCGAAGCCTAACCTGATCGTAACCCAATTCTGAAAAACATACACTGACACATAATTTGAAATCATAAGTCGACAAAGAGAAAAATTTCAAAGCAACATTACTAGGGACTGCGAAGCCTAACCTACGAAGCTGCCTGCGATGTGAGGGAGCAAGTGGGGGGAAAACCATACACTAACACATAATTTAAAACTATAAGCCGACAACGGTTGAGAAAGAGAAAATTTTCAAAGACAGAGAGGAAACGTCGACACAATCAAGGAAGAGAATAAGAAAAGACTGTATGACATCCAATCTAATTGCTCTCGGGAGAGTAGCTCTTATCATTAATTCTTCCTCGAGTTCATCCATTTACATTGTTCCTGCTATTACTTCCACAAGGAGATGGCGAATTGATCTATATTCACTGCATTGTTTGATTGTGATTTGAGTATTTCACCCAACAGAAATCAGCTCCAACATGATAATTGATCATCTTCAAATACAACATAAATAGATCATGAGAACCCACAAAAGTTACATTATGTTAAGAAAGAATCAAAAACTTGACCCGAATCCTAGAAGCCTATGAAAAATGAAGCCTGTTAACAGAAAACACCCGGGGGGGGGATAGCTCGCATGTATTCTTTCCATTGTCTCTTGAAGCTGATTGAGTGATGCATCGTCCTGTACATTCAGCCTCCGGTAATTAATTCTTCATGTGCACTTCCTACTTCATGCATATAATACAACTGACCAGTAGAAACAATCACGTTAACCGATGGTATCATTTCAGAAGAAATACAAACAAGCATGTAACATATGCAGCTGTAAAATGTGCACCACCACAGCATGATTGAAGCAATCAAACCAAAAAAACCAAAAAAAAGGTGTGGAGAAAGGGTTTTGACTTTCGAGTCATGACTTGGTGTACTATGACCTCACCTAGGACATGGTGGATAATAGAGGAGATGAGCATCATTTGTATTCATGTAGCCGATCTCATTTAGTGTAACGGATGAAATAGGAGGCGACCGAAGAAAACGTGAAAGAAAGTGATCCGTTCCGATAATGACATGTTACAACTTGTGTAACAGAAGCTTTATATCGAACGGATTAGAAGAGAAGGATACAGATGGCTAACTCAACCTAGTGGGAAGTGATCATGAGAAGTTAGTTAGTTAGTTAGCTAGCATGTTATCAAGCAGTGTCATACATTTGTTATACACCTATTATATATATTGCTGCATATTGTTGTTTTTTTGTATTTTTTTACTCTCTCATTTTACATGGCTTAACCCTAGTCTTCAATTAGATTAGGACAGTGCATATTAGACTGCCAACAACCAGCGTATTATATTTGTCGGATCTCTGTGCATGTACCCGAACGAATATACGTGGTCGACCACACCTAGTGAGATTTGATCACGAGAATCAAATCACGAGAATGATGATGATGATGATGATGGGCCGATCTCACTTAGTGGGGAAAAAAGGTTTTGTTTATTGTTATTATTAATGTTGTATGCTGGGAAATAGAACTAAACATGACAGATACATGGCAGATAGATATACATGGTCAGTACTCATCTTGAAAAATTATGTGAAGGGAAAGCAAAAGGTTCAAGTGCAAATGCACACACCTCAGACCTCAGCGCATGCCGAATATCTCTTCTGGAGGATCATACACATGACTCTCTGGAAAGATCTCCTCAAAGTCTTTCTTCACCTTATTCCGCAAAAGGGGATGTGGAAGAAGTCCTTTCAACAGAACTCTAAATGGTAACTCCTCAGGAGGATCCGGAGACTTTAACATGTCTTCATAAATGTTCATAGCATCTGAAGGAGAACCATACTTCAAGTAGCCTCGAATAACTTCAGTATATGTTCGAGAATCCGGAAAGAGATCCTCCTTTTTCATATATTCCCACAGCTGCACCACCTCATCCATCATTTCACATCTTGAAAGTGCAACAATCAAGTCCTTATAGAGATAAACATCGGGCTTATACCAATCTTGCTTCTGTATCACCTTAAAGATCTGAGTCAAAAATGAATTTAATCAGTTGCAAGCGATATTAACTCAAAGCATCTGAAAACATTCACAGTAACCTGCATAAAGGTGATAACATGAAAATACTGTACTTGATCACATTTAACCGCATAGATTGAACACCGCAGCCAAATTCTGCAAGTATCAGCAACATCGAGTGACATAGTACTATTACCACATAGTTTTTGTTTCCCTTCACATCGCTACATGAATTTCCAACAAACTAAACTTCGTGAATTAATTCCTAACCATGTTCTTTGAAATTACTGAATATTGATTCAAGCTGGCAAAATTAGGGAGGACATCCTTGATAGATTATTCAATTTCAGCAAGAAGAACCAAAAAAAAAACTCTTTGATTCCATGAGCCCATGTTTTCACATACCAAAACTCAACCAAGAAGAATTCCATGAGCCCATGTTTTCACATACCAAAACTCAACCAAGAAGAACTGTAAGTACACAATATCACCTTCTCACAAGAGCATGGGGGAAAGAGCAACGACACAATACAATTATTCCATTAATCAAACAACTGGTGAAAATGAAAACAAGCAATAAACTTCTAAAGAAGACCCACAAAACTATGTATCCATCAACTCAATAAGCATCAAACAGGTAATCCCACTAGTTTAACGACCCCAATTGGGCAATGTTTGAATGGTAAGGCAGAGAAGCAGAGAAAGAACATGACCTTGAGAGCCAAAGCGACCTCCTCTTGGCGCTCAAGCTCAGTGAGGACAGCAATCATATCCAACTTCAACAGCCGCAAAACATGATTTTTAACGAAAATATCAAGCTTCTCTTCGTCATCCTTAAACCTCTTCAAACCCAAAATCACAAACAAAGCCTCTTTGCCAATCAACTTCTTCCCTTTCCAAAGCGGCCCCCTCGGTCTCCCATCATGAGACTGCCTCGAAAACAGCCCAGAAAACGGCTTCCACCAACCGAGCTCAACGATTGTAGCTCGTGGTGGGTTTTCTGCAACTGAAGATTGCTGCGTCCAAATGGGTATCGTTTTGATCAATTCTTGAATTGCTGAAGCGATAAATGGGGATTTTGACCTAGAAATTGCTCGAAGCAGCATCACAGTCCGATGTTTGATTCAATCGCAAGGGGTAAGAGTCGAAGAGAGAGACGATGGGCCAAGTTCGCAGGCGAAAGATCGAAAGTATACACTTTACAGAAATTTGATGGACCGAAAATGGTAGTGTTGGGCTGCTTCAGTTGGACCTACAGACGGTGGGTCATCCCAAATAAGCACAATTTTCCACATAAAAAAGTCTTCTGGGCTTTCTCAAGGTGCTAATCGTATACTCGTTCACTGCAATACAACATGAAAATGATTCATGAGATTAACCCATCAGAACTAATCTGTTTCAACACTAAAATAAAATCGATAATATGTAATTATATTTTATATCAAAACAATAATCGATTTCAATATTAAAATAAAATCTATATTATATTTTATAAAGATATTTGAATTGATTTAGCTGTACATGGATAAATTATGAGAGAGCTAAATATCATATCAAATAGAGAATAGAGTAAGAATAAAGATATAATAGAAGATAAAAGTAGAAGTGATAAAGGAGAAGAAAGATGAAGAAAGAGAAGTATGAAAAAAAGAGATAAGGGTAAAAGTAGATAAAAAGATACTTTTGATATTATTTTTGAATTTAATATATTTATGAATATATATTTTTAAAATTTAATTACTCATGGCAAAATAATATATTTGTGAATATATTTACTTTTTATATTTAATTACTCCCCTGCCGAGGCACGAGCAAAATTTCTAATCTTTTATATTACATTCCTTGTGGATGTTTTAAGTTTTTTAAATTTTTGGGTGAGGGATAAGAATTGTAATTATAATTCTAATTTGAATGGGAGGGGAAAAAAACAAGGTGCCATCACCTCATTTGTGTAAAAAATATGCATGAGAGTACTTATTTTAATTTGAATGGGAGGGCAAAAACAAACAGGTGTCAACATCTCATTTGTGTAAAAAAAAAAAAGTGTGAGAGCACTTATATATAACTTGTCTAAGATTCAAAACCATTGCTCTTATGTGAGTGTATATATATATAATTTTAGGTCGGGTTGGGTCAGGGCTGGGGCAGGGCGGGTTATTTCTAAGAATCGAATTTCAGGTCAAATTCGAGTCCGGATTTCAGGTCGGGTCCGGGTTGAGAACAATCTGACCCAAACCCGACCTGTTGCCATCCCTACATGGAACAAGAAGTCTGAAATTCAAAATACAACCCCTTCACAAAAAACGAGCATCCTCTTCAAGTAAGGTCTTCAAAAGTCCAAACAGAGCAACAAGATAATGGTGAGAAAGTCTAATTTGGATTGTAGACTTGTAGTATCATAAGAATCACCATCATCATATAACCATTATTCTTCACCCCCTTCTCTAGTTCTTTTTTTGTAAGTTCTCATTCACACAAGTACTGAATATAGCGAAGGCAATTGTCGCTCGATGCAGTTAATTTCTTTCTAGGAGGCATTTGCCGGTAGACAGGTAACACGATGAAAAATGCAATCATCATGTTGTTTAAAACCGGTCCTTTGTTATATGCTCCCAATACTGAGCGGCCAATAAATGGAAACTCAGAAGTATCAAGGAGCAACCATCAGAAGCAGAATTATAATGTAAAATTTAAAACTTGTGTGGCCTATGTCTGCAATCCACAACTATTCAAAATGAACACATATAACTTATCATCAAACTTGTCCCAATTGATTCCTCAACAACACACTTTCATGACATTTCATTTTCCATCAAACTTTGCTACATAAAGTTTGCAAGATACAATTCATTCTGCATCGTTTCTTTGATTCAGAAGAAACAATATTTTACTTCGAAGGGTCTTGGGATGTCAATGGTCGCAGCCCCCATACCAGAAATAATTTACAACCCAATGATTGTGCTTATCATGAACAATTAATATCTCATGAACAATTAATATCTCATGATGCACGAAAGCATTGCTCTTTGCCAAAGAAATTAAATGCTCAGTGAATAACTAAAATTTAAGGAGACTGACACGTACATCTCAAAAAATAACTATTTTTGCCATTTATTTTCTCTTGTAGAAGGAAAACCAATACCCAATCAGGTGCTTATGTTAACTGAACCAAACATCCATCATAAAAAGCAAACAACAAAGCTGATGTTAGAAGAGTGAACCACAAGCTTACATAAGTTATGCTTCCATGAATGACTGCTCTTTCACGTGGGATCTGCATTTTAGGTGACATACTCCCCGATGCATGCATTTTGGGTGACATACGACATACTCCCAAATTAACATATTGTATTTGTGCATTTTATAATATCATATATGTACTTCCAAATTAACATATTGTATTTGTACTTCTACAATATAATAAAATTTACCCATAATGAAAATGTTTTGGTTCTACCACTGCTGTTTCTCTTGAGCGAGGAAGAGATCTAGAGGTCTGGAGACATCAATTAGCCTAAACGACTGAATGTCATAAAGCCACTTGGCCCTGACAGTTGGCCCTTCTTTAGCAATAATTTTAAAGTAGAGATATCTCATCGATAGTAATGAATTTGAGGTCACATTTTATGGCTAGCTTAGTTATAAAGTACAAATGGGGAAAGATGGAGGATGTAGAGATTGGACAAGAGAGGATATAACCGCTGGGAGGGGAATGGGATTGGACCAGAGAGTATCCAACTGCTGGGAGGGGATAGACTGGATCGTGTTTCCAATCTGATTGTCTTCAGGCTGGAAAAGGCAACTAAGGACTCCTTGGACAGTTTGAAACTTCATAATCAAATGCACTGTTCTAAATGCCGCCCACGCCACGCCTAACCCCTAGTCGTTTTTTCTCGACGTCTTAGCGGATTGTGGCGGTCCTTGAGGCTCCTTGGCAGTGAAGATTGACGGATTAAGACGGTAAAGATTTTTTTTTTTCAAAAAATTTGGTTCAACCTTAAATAAAATAAACTAAATCTTAAAACTCAATTACCCAAAATTTAAAAACCCAATCCAAAATTAAAAACTCAACCCAACCCTAAACTCAATTACCCAAATAAAATATCAAACAAAACCTAAAAACGCCGAGAAGCTTGGCAACGCCTAGACGGCCTTGGCGTTTGGCGGTTGCTCGGCACCATGCCACCGCCGAGCGCCATTTAAAACATTGATCAAATGGATAAAGTTAGGTGGGACATGAGTGCTAATTTTCCAACTCAAACGGATGTGGATTTAATTCACGAGCTGGATGGAGGAGAGTAAATGGAGACTTTTTTCCCGGGTGAGTACAGCCATACCATGTTGTATGCTAGAAAAATACTGAATTTGGTCTGAAAACCTTCATTGAAAAAGACGCACAATGTTTATCCCTGAATCGAGCAGCAGCAATACATGTGTTCCTTTAATAGGTACATTGGCACATCATAGGAAAACATTGAAATGTTATACCTAATTCAATGGTCAATATTGAAATCAAGACACAGACCAAATCACCAAGTTAAATCAAACCCGAACAAGCAATCAAACCTATTAGTAAAAGGCTGTGGTTGAGTTCATGCATTGCCAAGAAAAGGTAGTGATTGAGATAAGATCCAAAGAAGTTTGCTACTATGTATTAGTTTCTTTTCCATTGATATATTTTGACTTCAATTTTCTTGCTAAATCATGTTCATTAACAAAAAAAATAAATAAATAATAAAGTTCACTTGCATATTTCTCAAATCCTACCCAGCGGCTCTAGATTTTACCACAGAAAAAGTTCACCCTATCCAGCAAAATGCTTGCACATTGCTCTTCTAATATCCAATATTTAAGTGTAAATACAATCAGTGAACTGGAGATAGAAATTAGAAGAAGGATAAAGATAATGCCAAGAAAGGGAAGGAAAAAATTGTTTTTACCTTATCCCCAACGGAACAAGTCGAGGCAGAACATAGCATCTCGGACTGCGACGGCCTATTCTCGGAATTCCAACTCCCAAACTTCCGTCGCTTGTAAGTTTGAACAAAGGAGAGGTTTTCTTTTGAATGAGAGAGGGAATAGAAAAACCTTGAAACTGCCAAGGAGAACCAAGGAGAGTTACCTACGAGAGCCAAGGAGTATCGCCTACGGCGGAGAGGGTCCGGCCGCCTACCATGATGAGAGCTAGGGTTTAAGTGTTCAATTTTTAGAGGAGCAGCGGGCTTGAGGTTTTTTTTATAGAGATTCCTCGCGCACACACTCTGGCAGCGCGGATTTTATTTTTATTTTATTTTTTTTTAATGAAATGGTTGGGGACGATATTCACACATATCCAATTATATATTCAATTACATCGAATATTTACCGTTGGATTTACCCCTTGAACGGCCCAGATGTTCCCTTAGAGTTTATCTTTTCCTTTTTTTATTTTTTCTTTTTTCTTTTCTTTTTTTATTTTTTTGATAATTTTCTAAAAAACCTATGGCAAATATTCGGTGTAATTGAATGTGTAATTAGATGTGTCAGAATAACTCTCCTGTACTATTATTTCATCAAAATAAAAACGATAATATATTATCGTATCATCTAATGATTGTACGAGTCACTAAAACATTTTTAATGATACATTATTAAACTTTCGTCACTGATAATGCGAGGTTGCAGGATATAAATATTTAAGTGTTCAATTTTAATAATTGTCATTATAATGTTTACGTTTGTGATGGATATTATGTCTCACACAATTTTTTTTTTCTTGTCGCTAAGAATTTTTTTTTTTATAGCATAATAATCTCGCTTCTAACTTTTTTTGGAAATTAAGGCGAATATACACAAGTATATATTTTTAAAATTTAATTATTCATCATACCACTATACATATGGGCAAAATTCTAATCTATATTACATTGCTTTTGAGTGTTTTATATTTGTTTTAGTTTTTAGGTGAGACCATGAGAGGTAAACGTGAGAGAAATAATTTTGTAAAAGAGAGAGAATTTTAATCATTGGATGATGAAAAAATCAAGGGTTGAGAGAGAGGTGAAGAGAGAGGGGAAAGAAGGGGCTAAGAGTATCTATTATACAAAGCATGACATATTTTGAAATGTCCCTCCAAAATATGTCAAGATATTTTCGGCTGTAGGATGATAAAAAAGGACGGAAAGAAATATCAACCGTCGGATTAAAGAGAAGTGTAGTGGGTAATAAATAGGGTGTAATAAATTAATTGGGTGGATAA
>JAOWBR010179168.1:0-10829 GCA_028571145.1 Dionaea muscipula
AAGCTAAGCTTTTGAGGAAGATGGACTCTTCTCAGTACAAGATGGAAGAAGAGACAGAAGAGTTTAGCAGCAATGAGTCTGGATGGACCAAGTACATCGCCTCGCCTGATCCTGAACATGACTTCAGCAGCGATCATGACGACGGGGACGACGACGAGAATGGTGACATCAGGTGTAAAATAGATCATCATGGCGATGATGATGGTGATGGTGATGATGATAATGATCATGATTCCATTGCTTCTGATGCATCTTCAGGCCCAGCTCATAACATACTCCCTAGTGAAGTTGGCACTATTGAAGGTGGGTATGCTAAGCATGAAGAGGATGTAGATTCTTGCAACTTCTACTCAGCTGGTAAGAAAGGTTACTACAAGGAGGTGACGGAGAGAGGTGGTAGAGTTACTGGCGAGAAAGCGAGGAACAATGAGGTGATTCACAATAAGCCGAATAGAGCTACTAGCTACGGATTGAAGAAACAAGGCATGGATTGATTGTAGAACAAACAAGGTGACAGATGAAGAACCAAGCCAGCAATATATATATATATATATATGATCATTACATGGTCCATGTTAGTCTCAAGTTTCTGCAAGGTGTTGTTTCAAGTGCTTTTTGGTGGCTTAATTTTTGTGCTATTGAGGCATTCAGTTCATTTTGTGGGTAATTAACTAGCTTCAAATTAGTTGTTCTATGAGTATGAATTACTATTTTGTGTCATGTTTTGTCAAGTTCATCTCAATGTAGATTCAACACGAAAGCTAACTGTTTTTCATATGGCACCTAACAGGCATTTTTAGCGTATGTTGATCTAAGAAAAATGCAATAGAACAGATCAAACTCAAAAATTACAATCTGGGCTTTCCAGTGTATGCATGTGTATCTAGTCTCATGTCATTGAGGTGCCTAATTGATATATATATATATATATATAACAGTGAGCTCTTCCAGCATAGCACAATAGCATGTACTTTATGTGTGTTATTTGTATATTGTTTTATTTAGCTCTACCCTATACTTTAAATTAGATTAAGGCAATACGTGTTAGATAATCGACAGCCAACGCACTAAAATTGTCGGATTTTATATCCCACGGATACGTGTGGGTCAACACTACCCAGTAGAAAATAATCGTGCCGAGTTGAGTAGAGTTGATACTCAAACGTGAGGGGTATACTACATGATGTTACAAGTGTTGAGGTCAAGGACGGAGCAAGAAGTAAGAATTTTCACATAGGGGGGACGAAAATACGCTCAACCAAAATTTGAAAAAAAAAAAAATCTATTTAAAAGGGACAAACTTATAAAATTTAGAGGATAGGTGATTAGAATATGATGAATTTTTTTTTATTATAGACATTTACAGTATAATAATAACGTTTTTTTTCCTTCATAAGCGAGACGACTGCCCCAGTTTGCATCCCTGACTCTATCCTCTGGTTGAGGTCAGCCTGATATGGCCTCCTTGGCTCTATCCTTGGTTGAGGTCAGCCTGATATGGCCCAAACCATATTCAGAACCACGATTTGAAACAAATGGTGCCCACTCATAGACATCACTTGTGATTCTTGACCACATGAAGGCTTCTGAAATCTAAACAAGGACCTAACAAGATATCATCCTAACAAGATAGCAAGTTGAATATATCATTCTGGTTCAACGAGTTGGGTGAGAGCCAATTTCGCATTATTGGGGCACCTGAAGGGTGCACTAATTAGCCAATTTAGGTGGGACTGAGTTGATGTCTCAGTATTTCTGGATACAAAAAGGAGGAGAAGATTTCATAGAGAGAGTGGTGCTATAAATTTGGCCACAATTCACTTTGATTTCCTGATACGAAGGCGACAACCCATGTGGGCATCTGATGCATTTCGCTGATATATGTAACATGCAACATAGGATGTGGGAAAGCTCAAGTTTCATGAAATGCCTTAGAGGAGTTATGTCTCTGTGTGTGTGTTATCTCAGAGACCTAACAAAACCAGTGTTCACTAATCAGCCTCTGCTGACATATAGCTAGATATAATTTGCCACGATCGATGCTTTAAATCATATCATATGAATCAAAAGAAAGATATCAATGCATGCATAGTAGTAGGATAAGTGTAGGTTGATGACAATGGTAGAGATAATAAAGACATCCTTTCCTTGCATGTTCTGGAAGAAAGAGTTGCTGCAGTTGCATCAGAAGAAGCTGACATCAAAATGACAGAGCAATAAAAGGGGAGAGAGAGAGAGAGAGAGAGATACCAGAAGTTTTGTATTAAAACATCTGATCTGGAATGGATCAGGGGAAGGAGAGGGATAACAGCTAATAGGGCACAGTACAGTGTACCTGCAGATGAACTCAAACAGGATACAGCTAGCTACTTGGTTTGATATTTATATCTAACAAGATGCCCACTGCACCAATGATACTAGTACACAATAATCTTTTATTACATATATATATATATATATATATGTAATGTAATGTGGAGAAGAACAACAGCAGTTGCTTTGTCAAAAACTCAACCTTGGTTGATAACATGATATAGTCGTTTCCCACATCGTGATATTTTGTCATATTTAGATCAGATTATGAATAGTTAAGAAAGTGGATCAAATTATGAATGCAGTAGTCCTTCCCTTTTCGGTAGAAAAAAAAAAAAAACAAGGGAAGACATATACTGTGTCAGACTCAATGAAAATCCAGTTAATTGCAACACCAGAAACATTAACTCCCCATTGTACTATTTGTCTACCATCATAACCACAACGTATTCATTGAATCATTCCCCCTCACTTCAAAAATGTGTCCATCTTCTGTGTCGGGTCAGCCCAACCCGAATCTGCTCAGGCCTAACCATTTTTCTAGCGGAGCTCGGGTCAAACTACTGTTCATTTAGGTAGGTAATTTATAAATATCCAT
This sequence comes from Dionaea muscipula, assembly GCA_028571145.1. Taxonomy (NCBI): domain Eukaryota; kingdom Viridiplantae; phylum Streptophyta; class Magnoliopsida; order Caryophyllales; family Droseraceae; genus Dionaea; species Dionaea muscipula. The sequence goes on from JAOWBR010179168.1 coordinate 2,912, forward strand.
GTAAAAAAAAATACAACCAATAGTTTGGCCCACAATTACAAGGGCCTGGCCAGCCAGATCATCAATTCGGGCAAGGCTCCAATCCAGAAAATTCGGTCAGGCTGAGTTCAGTTTGCAACCGAATTTAGAAAATTCGGTCTGAACTTGTATACATATATCCTATAGATACATGTGGTCAACCCCACCCAATAAGAAATGATCGTGTTGTGTCCCAACTTTGATCACATCTACATTGTTTGGGATATAGGTGATCCCGAAAAAGATGAGAGAAAGCACAAAGAGTTATAGGTCAAATCCTTTCATGGGGGATTTACTTCCACAGGCCAGCCAGAAACTGTATAATGTATATACTTGCCATGAACCAGCACCAGATCTCAATCAGAGATGTATGATCTGATTGAGACGTGGGGCTGGTTCGAAGGCTTTTGCTTCTTGTTCCTTGGCATGTGACCTCTTGTTTCCTGTACTTTATGCATTTGTACTTTCGGTGATGAAAGTTTCCTTCTCATATGACTGAACCTACTGTACAAAGATGATCAGATCCCACGATGGCCCGACTTTAGCCCCCAAGCATATATACATGAAGACATGAGGGAAAGGAAAAGTGCAACTTCATTATTCATCGATCACATTGTAGAGTGCAGTGCTCAGATCCCATCAATACAGAAGAAAGACACAAACAGGAAGACAGTTCCACAACATCCAACATAAACATCAACATCCATGTCAAGAATATTAACGTTTCATAGTTACATAATAGCTTTAAGAAGATAAGGACGGAGAGACGCTACATCTGCAGAGAATAGAGAGTAGCAATGGACCTTTTAGTTATACTGATCACGCTTCGATAGAGCAGTGAAAAGGCGATCAAAAGCACGAGTCAGATCTTGGATTGGTTTGCGATTTTGAACCACTCGGTGTGGAAGGAACCTGATATGTCGATCCTTTCGTAGGTATGAGCTCCAAAGTAATCTCTTTGAGCTTGGACCAGATTGGCGGGCAGCCTTTCCCTCCTGTAAGTGTCAAAATAAGCAAGGCTGGAAGACATACCTGGAATGCTGATACCAGAGTTCACAGCAAGGGTGACGACTCGGCGCCAAGCAGACTGACGTTCAATTATCTCCTTTGAGAATTCTGGATCAATTAAGAGGTTGGCAAGATCGGGATTCCTGTCATATGCCTTCTTGATCCGGTCCAAGAATATGGCACGGATAATGCATCCCCCCTTCCAAATCCTAGCAAGCTCCCCAAGTTTCAAGCCCCACCCCCGCTCAATGGTCTTTGCCCGGATCAAGTTCATCCCTTGAGCATAACTACATATTTTGGAAGCGTACAGTGCTTTTCTAACATCATCGATCAGCTTTGCCTTGTCCACAGACTGATCAGATAAAGCATCATCAACACCCCCGGATTTGAAGACCTTCGAGGCTTCAACTCTCTCCTCTTTCAAGCCGCTCAGAAATCTTGAATCCAGAGACGACGCTATAGTCGGAATTGCCACCGACAATTCTGCAGCTTGCTGAACTGTCCATTTGCCAGTTCCCTTCATGCCAGTTTTATCCAAAACCTTGTCCACCAAATATCCTCCTTCACCCTTATCATCCTTAATTCCAAATATATCAGCCGTGATCTCAATCAAGAAACTAAGAAGTTCCCCCTTGTTCCACTCGGAGAAGACTTCCTTCAGTTCCTCATTAGAGAGCTTGCCAACTGATTTCAGCACATCATAAGCCTCTGCAATCAGCTGCATATCACCATACTCAATCCCATTGTGCACCATCTTGACAAAATTTCCAGATCCTCCTTCCCCAATATAGGTCACGCAAGGGCCACTATCAGACACCTGAGCAGCAACTTTGAGAAGAATATCTTCTATGTATTTGTAGGCCTCAAATGAACCACCCGGCATCAACGAAGGTCCATGTCGAGCACCCTCTTCTCCACCTGAAACTCCCATTCCAAGATAGAGAAGACCCTTCTCCGCCACAGCTTTCTGTCTCCTTTCAGTGTTCTCATACCACTCATTCCCTCCATCGACAATACAGTCCCCTTCCTCCAAATACACGGACAAGGTCTTGATGGTGTCGTCTACTGGAGATCCGGCCTTAACAAGCATGATAATTACACGGGGTTTCTGAATCGAATGAACGAATGACTCAGGATCATGGAAGCCATACAGAGGGAGGTTTCCCTCCACTTTGGCTCGTTCAATAGTCTCATCAACCTTTACAGGGGACCTGTTGTAAACAGAAATTGGAAATCCTTTTTCAGCAATATTGAGGGCAAGGTTTTGGCCCATAACTGCAAGACCCGCCAGACCAATTCTCGTAGGTGGAGGAGCCATTTCCTCTTCCTGAAGGCAAAAATCATCATTCAGTGCATCTATTCCGTTATGCATCATGCGTCGAAATCAAATTCAATGACAATATCCATGAGAGTGACAAGAGAATGCTTGAGCCTTAACCATAGGGAAGTAAAACCATGCCACTTTTGCAGACATGCATATCTACCAAGCATTTCTGAATGATCATCTAAGCCCAAAAGCTTAAGTTACCGTAAACATGCCAACACAAGCAAAGGGTGCAATATACCTTATGTAGACGCCAATAAGTTATGGGCCAATACGAACTTATAAACACTAAGTATCTGATAGTATCAGCCATGGAAACCTAGGGTATGTTCTTTTGAGCCAACACAAACATATAACCGATAACACCTCTAAACAAATCCACACGGGCTCTCTTATCACAACCTACGGATTTACATAGAAAACCTAGATTTGCTGATAAATTACATAAACAAGAAGCTTCCACTCCATAAGAGCATCATATTAATCTAAAATTATATAGTTCAACAAACTCGGGGGCTAAAAATCAACTCTACAGAGCACAAAATCATTGAATATCAAGATAATTCGACAAGATCTTGAAAAGATTAAAAGGCATTAAACATATTTGATGATTTCAAAATGATCTTAAGATGAAGTAAATGATCCACAATAATTAGCAAACCAAACATCTTCAAAATCAATATCAGCAGATTACTGGTAAAAAGAAAAAAAAACCATTATCAGCAGATCAAGTAAAGAAAAAAAGTGCCCAACAGAACAACACAAAACTGGTAAGAATAGCAACTGAAAAAGAACCACAAGCACTGAACTAATTTGCAGAGAATGAACAAGAGACAGAAGAGTGGTTTATGTATAAAGTTAGTACCTTTTACAAGAAATTAACTGAGAAGGACAAGGACCCAGAAAAATTAATGAACTGGGTTTTGAAGAGGAGTAAACTGATTAGATTTGGAGATCAAGATCAAAATTTTAGAAGTCCAATAACCAAAAAAACAATTTCACTAGTGGGTTATCAGATGGGATCTCAGTCGGCCTTCAAATCTCTCAAATTCACAACTACGCTCTTACTGGTAGGTCAACGCCTCAAATGGGACTCAGAAAAATCAATCGGCTTGGACGGCGAAGGAAAGAAGAAGTGAATTATTTGGATTTGGATTCGGTTCTTTTCGGGGTCCAGCGGCGTCAGTGCTCTCGTTGAAATCTGTAGCCTCGTTGGCTTCGCCAAACCAACAACGATTGGATGAAATTATTTGGTATCAGCTCATCGCATGTGGATGTGGAATATAAAATATTTTTTAATGGAAAAAGTAATATAGTTAAAAATAATTTCAAAAACAATGCTAAAAAGATACGGATGACATCAACAAAGTATACTAGTAACACCAGTGGATAATCCGATGATTGTAGTTCGTTGTCATTGTTTTTGACATTATTTTTTGCTACATAATCCACCATTTTTCTCCGTTGTTACTGTTTTTTATATTATTTTTGGTTAATCTGCTTCATTTTTAAGAGAGAGAAACTCTTTTATAGTCATTTTCATATACAAAAACTCTTTTTAGTCATAATTTTTAAAAAACTCTCATTAATATCTTTATTGACAAAAATACATACCGATGGGTCTTATCAATTACCGATGAGTTTTACCAATTACCGATCGGTCTCACTGATTGTAAAATCGAGCAAAGAATACTCAAAATCTGAAATTCGAATATTGAAATATAGAAAATATACCTAAAGTTACGAATTTTTTCTACAAATTATAAAATCTCAACTCATTATTGTCATCAGATTTACAAATCACATCAAGGGGCAAAAGCAAAGCTTGAACAAAACTTAAGCATTACATCATGCAAGTTTGCATCCAAAAATGAGGAGAGAGAAAAAAAATAGGTTGCGGCTTATCTACAAATGCACAAATAAAACGCCTAGGCACGGACGTATCCACCAACACGGGCATGTTTCGCCCATACAAAGCACAAAGAAGCCTAGTTGTACTTCCAAGCATGGATGTGTCCAACTCAACCACGCCACACTCCAAAAAATCACAAAATGCACCAAAACGTGTGCAAGAGGAATGGAAGTTGTTTCAAATCTCACAGTGTATAATATTAATTGTCCGGTCCTTTGATTTCAAGAAAGAAACAATACATGGTGTATGTGATTGCTCAATTGGCGTATGCAATCTTTGACAAGTTATTGGCATATATCTGATCATTCTTTTTATCCTTTTTATCCAAGAAGGGTTAGTAAATGGATGACATATAATGATAAACTTTAAAAGTTCATGTGTGATGATGGTTTTCGAGTTGAATTGTTTGTGCCAGAACCGATTGAATTTGATGGTCTTCTTTTTATACTTGTGGGATTTTTCATCAAGGTGAGGTTTGATTGACTTTATGGTTGAGTTGTTGAAAATTACGTTTGTAGAATGATTTCAAGAAGTTGCAATCGAGGAACATATTGCTGAGATCAATAATCTGATCACAACCACATTGTAATCTGATCAGTCCTAGCAGTAAACGTATAGTTACTTATTTTCCGAAGAACGTATATTTCTGGTGTATTAACAATCGTTTTTTGATGTCCAAAACATAACGATTGTTTCGATTGTTTGGAAAACTATTTTCATAGTCACAGAGTGACCAAATAAGTTATTCAAACAAATTCATTATCTTAAATCGAGTTGTTTCTAATAAAATTTAATTGTTTGGTAAATCCGTTTCAAAGCTTCCTATCCCAAGACACGGATTTCCGCTACTATTTACTACAAAATAAAATGGACGAAATATATAAATTTGATACAAAAAAATGTGGCACTTAAAACCTCAGTAGAGCAAAATTAATGTTCAAAAAATAAATCAAGTTTAATAAGATGAAAATAAATAAATTAAAGAACTAAAATTAAATAACATAAATAATAATAGGGAGGGGTATGAAAGAGTTTGCCTTAGCAGAATTTAGGAGGAAAACCGAAAACAATCACCAGATTCACCACATCGATAATAAATAAATCTAATCAATATTAACAAAACAACTTATACCAAAATTCAATATTTACAATAAAATCCGATCATAAAAAATTTGTAAAAAAAAAAACCTAGGACAGGAATAGACATGCCGGAGCCGGAGCCGGAGCCGGAGCCCGAGCCCAAAGTCACCTCATCACCATATCCCCTCAAGGCTCACCGACAGTCTCCTACATTCGACCACATCCACAAGTTCCAGAATCACAAACTCCACACAAATCATTTCATTCAAAAGAGAGAAGAAAAACATAACCAACAAAGACAAGCCCAGGACCATAATGCTTCTTCATGGTGGCATTGCCTCAACCCATCTCTCCCTCTCACCAGTGAAATCATCATCTTCCCAAACCGTGGCCAGCTCGGCTCGGCTCCCCACCACCACCAGCTTCACTGTCTCAGATCAGGAGCTCAATTCCCGGGGCTTTGTCCTCCGCCACACGACCACTGGACTCAATCTCGACCACCTCAACTCCGTCTTTGTGGCAGTTGGGTTCCCCAGGCGGGATCCGCAGAAGATAAGGGTGGCTCTGGAGAACACAAACACACTGCTCTGGGTAGAGTATGCCAAGACACAGAAGCCGGTAGCGTTTGCTAGGGCGACTGGGGATAGCGTATTCAATGCCATTATATGGGATGTTGTGGTGGATCCTTCATTCCAGGGGATTGGACTGGGGAAGGCTGTCATGGAGAGGATGGTGGAGGAGTTGCTGCAGAAGGGGATCACCAACATTGCATTGTACTCGGAGCCCCGGGTCTTGGGGTTTTACAGGTCATTGGGGTTTGTAGCGGATCCTGATGGGATCCGAGGTATGGTGTATTCCAGAAAACAAAAACAGAAGAAGAAAAAGTGATGCAAATCATGTAATCACCACTTCAATTGTATCAGGCAACTCATTTTGCACAAACTGAAACGACTTGATCAATTTACTTCTCGTGTAAATGATGTTGGGAATGGGAACTAACATGTATTGTGCTCATGCTTTCAATAAAAGTTGCATCATATACTAACTGGTAAACTCAAAACATTTTATAAGGATAAGTTACAACATAATTCAAGAAACCAAGAAAATCAGACAAAGACTACCATTACAGCTCTGGGTTATCATCAGCTGATTCCCATCTTGCCAATTGGATCACCAAAAGGATCCTAAAGATCCAAGGCACTGAACAAACCCGGTTCACCGTATTCTGCAGCATAACAAGTAAAGAAGATCTGGCTTATTAGCTTACCTAAAACACAATTACACAACTCTGGTTGGGTTGGAAGTAATACACCGACAATGATGTCATGTAAATGGACCAACTCTAACATAATGATAAGGGGAAGGGAGCAAATACACGTCGTGCAAAAAACGACAGCTTAACTTCTCTGTGACACCCCTGCGTATCTCAGTTCATTTTCGACCAATATTAGGTCTCTTTGGATTCTTTCGCTCAGTATAAACCCCATTGCCGAACCTGATTGCAACAGTTTGAATCTTAAAAGTCATTCATCAAAATGAGATCGTTTTTTTATGGAGGTATCTAAAGTTAGCAAAGCTGATTCTCAAGGAACATGCCCACCTTCACCAATGATAATGTTTCTAACTCAGCACATGAACCATGTCCGAGGGCAACCCCGAAATCACATCGAAAAGCATAACAATGCTACATCCATCATCATCATCATTTCCACATCCATTTCCCATTAAGTGGGGTCGGCCACACGTATCCCTTTGGATACATGCACACAAAATATGACAAATATATAGTACAATGTCTCTTGACTACCTAATACGTACTGCTCTTGTCTAAGGAAAAGATTAGATTTGAGCTAAATATACTAATAATAATAATAATAATAGTAATAATAATAAGAATAAGATCGGCGCAGATCTTCTTGCTTCCGAAAGCAGTGGTAGGGAGAATTGAGGCTCTTTGTAGAGCCTTTCTTTGGTCGGGTATTGCTTTGAGTACTCATAAAGCTTTGGTGAACTGGAATGATGTATGCATGGTTAAAAGTATGGGGGACTGGGTCTTATGTGGCTTTGGGAGTGGAATGTGGCAAATCTTTTTAGATTTGTGTGGGACTTAGCCAACAAAAAGGATCGGCGATGAATCCACAGTTGTTATTTGAGGAACCATGGTATCTGGCAGGTGCAGTGCAAGGATGGTGATCCATGGTGTTGGAAAGCTTTGCTTAAGGTTAGGGATATTTTGCACCCCTTCATCACTCTGGGGGTGAATGATCACTGCAATTTCCTTGGCAAGCCTCAATATGCTGTGAGTAATGGATACAGAGCATTACGCCCTGAAGGAGAACGACCATGCTGGGCTAAATTTGTTTGGAGTGGGGAAATCTTTCCGCGTCACCAATTCATCCTATGGCTTGCCATGAAGGATAGATTGAGAACAAGAGAGAAATTGTGCAAGATTGGAGTAATTTCTGATAGTGATTGTGTGCTGTGCAGTAACTGTGTGGAGTCCATTGACCATCTGTTATGCTCTTGTGGGTTCACTCATGCGGTGCTCATGGGGATTTTACCAGCATGAAGCTCTC
>JAOWBR010179190.1:0-10827 GCA_028571145.1 Dionaea muscipula
GGAGGTCCGTGTGAGCTCGCTTGAACTCCGATTGACGAACGGTCCGCGCCCACACGCTCGTGGAGAGGTGGGGAGTCTTCCAGGATGGGTTTGGTCGTGGTTGACCAGGTTTGACCATGGGCTCAGGTTCAGTCGGGTCAGGCCGGACGGTCCAATCTCGGACCCTTTGGCCACGTGTCTATAGGGGAAATTTCCCCCTATAACACAAACGATAACTAAACTAATCCAATCCATACCCAAGAAACACACACTTCATTGATTTCTTGTCAAGCTTTGACCGTTCATCCTTAGGTACATGCACATAAACGGTGCTACCAAAAACATACAAACTATCATACACGACTGGTATGCCAGACCAGACAGCCTCAGGCACTTCTAGGCCTAAAGGAACACAAGGAGACATATTCAGGATATGGACTGCAAAAGCTAGAGCCTCACCCCAAAATGACAATGGCAAATTAGCTTGGGAGAGTAAGCATCTGACTCTTTTAAGCAACGTCCGATTCATCCTTTCCGCTACTCCATTCAGCTGAGGAGTCTTTGGCGGTGTCCTTTGGTGTCGTATGCCTTGCCTTCGACAATACTGATCAAAATCAGCAATGAACTCACCCCCATTATCTGACCGTACTGTCTTGAGCTTCTTCCCTGTCCGCCTTTCCACGAGTGCATATCTTTGAAAACTACAGCTACTTGATCCTTAGTCTTCAACAGATACACCACCCATGACTTTCTTGAATGATCATCAATGAATGACACAAATTAGCTGGCTCCTCCTAGTGATCATACTTGCATCGGTCCGCAGACGTTAGTGTGCACAAGGTCAAGAATCTCAGCTTTCCTCTTAGACGGCATCTGGGACTTGAACGCAACCCGTGTCTTCTTCCCTTGCAAGCAATGCTCACACCGTCTGAGTTTCACCGTTTGTAATCCTGGTTGCAACCCACGTTTGCCTAAGACAACTATGCCCTTCTCACTCATATGGGCCAGACGGTGATGCCACAAATCTGTGGCTTCTTCATCTTCTGCAGTATGAACAAAACCAGTTACATACTTTGATTGAAAAATGTAGAGAGATGATACCTTCTCTCCTTTAGCTGCCACGAATGCACCCTTGGTCAACTTCCATTTCCCATCTTTGAAAGAGCTGGTGTAGCCCTCATCATCCAGACGTCCAACTCATAGCAAGTTCATCCTCATCTCAGGGATATGCTTCACATTCCTCAAAAGAAGCTTTCCTCCTTGCTCCGTCTCTAAACAGACGTCTCTAAAACCAATAGCAGACGCGACACCCGCGTTGCCCATCCTTACAACACCACAATCACTAGGTGTGTAAGTGGAGAACATCTCATGTCTGAGTGTGGCATGAACAGTAGCACCACTATCCACGACCCACTTGGCCTCTAGACCAGCTAGACACATCAAATAACCTTCTTCAATCAATAGGAGAAAGGCCTCCCCCTAGATGGCACTAGACGTATCAACAGCAACAGTATTAGCCTGATCTTCACGTCTGGCTTCTTTATCCCCTACCGTCTGGTTCCTTCTTTGAGCCAACCACTTTTTACAATTCCTCTTATAGTGGCCCTTCTTATGACAAAAGAAACATTCCACCGTATTTGAAGAAGAAGACCCATCTCTACTCTTGCTTCTAGACTCATCTCTACCTGGACGACCCTTGGATGTACTACGTCCCCTTGATTCTGTCACCATCAAATCAGTCTGACAAGACGTGCTCCCTTGAGCTCTACGTCTGATTTCTTCATTCAACACTCCACTCTTGGCCATGGCCATAGTAACCACACCATTTGGAGCTGAATTAGAGACAGACATCTTGAACGTCTCCCATGAGTCAGGGAGAGTACCAAACAACACAAGAGCTTGAATTTCATCTTCAAACTTGATTCCCATACCGGTCAATTGGTTGAGAATTCCTTGAAATGTGTTCAGGTGGTCGGTGATAGGAGTACTGTCCTCAAGCCTGAGAGACATGAGCTGCTTAATCAAATACGTCTTGTTGTTGCTTGTCTTCCTGGCATACAACTCCTCTAGTTTTGTCCATAACTCTTTTGCATCTGCAATATTACAAATGTAATTCAGAACATTATCATCAACCCACTGCCTTATGTAGCCACACACTTTGCGATGTAGGTTCTTCCAATCCTCATCAGACTTTGTGGCTGGCTTGTCTTGAAAAATGGGAAAGTGAAATTGCTTCACCCAAAGCAGATCCTCCATCTTCCCTTTCCACGTCCGATAGTTGGATCCATTTAAGGTCACCATGCGAGACAAGTTTACTTCCATTGTTGGAAATAAAATAGAGCACAACCGAAACAGAGAAATCACAGAAATCGAAGCAACGAACCACAAGAATTGAGACAGCAACGAACCACAAGAATTGATACACCAACAAACACTGAATCACAAACAACACAAATCACAACTAGATCTGAAACCTTGTGAATCAATGCAACCTCAGATTCAACAAGATCTGAAACAATCTCAAAACTCACAGAACCACGAAGTTTCAACTTCTTCTCTGAATCGAAGAACAGAGCACAAGCAAGAACAGAAGAGCCGAGATCGGCAAAAGTGAAAAACAGAAACACTGAAACCACTGGAATTACCTAAAATCTAGAATCACAAACTGCAACCACCGAGAATTAGTTCACAAACAACAGATTCAATCAAAACCTGGTACAAAAATGAATCAACCTCAAATGTAGCTCCCGGATCTGAAAAAGCAAACTCGAACACCTGCAGCAATGTAGAATCTCTCCCTGGATTCGAACTGAAGCTCTGATATCACTTGATGAGGAATGCGAATCACAACAACACGATCACGGTTGCCGGCGGAATGATCTCCTCGATGCTCTCTCAACAATGAAGCAAGCAAATCAACAAATCACACAAGGATTGGATCACAATCTCAGCTATAGATCAGTGTGATCTATGCTACCTCCGATTCTCATTCAACAACGAGGGAATACAGAGAATTACTTAGAGAAAAACTAGAGCAAACTCTAAGTAAGAGAATGAAAATCTGAAAATTCTGAACTCACTTCTCAACTGACTACTCCTAGCTATTTATACAAAAGAGCTAGCTAGGGGAGGGGACCATTGACATGTGTCACTACCTCATGAGGCAGTTACAAGAGTGGGGACTACAACACGTGTACAAAACAAGCTGAAAAGAAGAGACAATGAAGCAGACGTAGAAACACGTCTGGTCTTCAACAAAGTCTGGTTGAAAAACTGCCCATGTCTTATCTTTGGTCCTCTACGTTTGGTAATCTCACCACCAAACGTGGCTTCAACTCCAGCAGACAATCCACCGTCTGACTGAGTGAATGTCTAACACCGTCTACTCAGAACTGAACCAAATAACCAACAATTGAAGACTTCACGTCAGACCAACTGCACGTCTGAGTTTCTTCTGCAGACCAAATGTGTCTTCTCTAAGCAGACAACAGACGGTTCTCTACGTCTGACCAACCAGACGTAGACGTGACAAAAGTTAAAAAACCTCAACAGATTTTCCCCTTTTCCCCTCTTTGCATTGATTTGGATGATGGGCATGAATTTGGACTGTGATGATGATGATGATGATGATGCTAGATGGTCTTGTTGTGGTTGATTTTAATAGTTGTGATGGATTGGATTGGATGCATCGTCGTTATATCGTTTTGGGATTTGCCGTTTCGTCATTTTTTGCCCTATTTTGATCATGGATTGGTTGTGCATGTTAGGGATGGTTTTAGTGACTTGTGTATGCTGGTTTTGATGTGTTTTGATGATTGGGTTGGCCTGGAAGTCGTGTTTTTGGTTTTGGTTGCATTTTTGTAATTTTACGATTCTGCAGAATTCGTATTCTACGTTAGGCCAATCTGGTCGACCGATTTGGTGGGAAACGGTCGATCAGCATTTTTGATGCCTCTCTGTCTGTTTTCTTCATGTTCTGTAGGAGGGGCATCCGGTCGTCCAGATGAGAGGAGGAATGGTCGATCGGTTGTTTGAGGACCTCTCTATCCTCTCTGCGGAGCACGACTGGTCGACCAGTTTGTACCAAAGTGGTCGACCGGTTTGCCCTGTTCGTGGTGAACTTCTCCATGAAGTTTAGGATGGATTCCTTTTGGTCTAAGATGATCTTAGAGGCATGCTTAGACGTAGTTTGACTTCGTGGTGCTCTGTTTTGCATGTTTTACATGCATGAGTTATTTAGTGAGTTTTTCTCCGTTTGTTGACTCGTAGGTGGTGACTTGACTGTCTACGGAGTGTGGTAGTTGATCATAGCCGTGATTTAGAGGGATTTCAGGTGAGGGGTGTAAACAATCCTTCCCTACTTTTTACCTCTATCTTTTCATGCATTGCCGTTTCTTTCATAGACCTTTCTTGATACCTCTCTCTCTTGCAGTTCATACTCTGGTTAGTCCTGTTGTTGTTTGTTGTCAACTCACATGCTCTCTTATGAGTTGAGTTATATTTACAGTTGGCCTGTTCTTTCTTTCAATCATGATGTTTATCCATGATGAGTAGCTTATGACATGTTGAGCCTTTCTTGTTCTTTCTTTGAGAGTGGACTCAGAGGTATCATATGAGTAGTGGTAAGGTGGATGAGGTTATGATAAATTTAAGCCCGAGGGATATGTCTCCTTCGGGGGTCGACTTCGGCCACGCGGGTTACCGTGTGTCGCAACGTCCTTAGGTCTTGACGTCGACTTGGACGGAGTCTGCCATAGGGGGCTATTTTGGTCTCCATACTGGTTTACACCCATGTTCAGACGGGATATCCCATGTTTCGCGCACGTGCTGACATTTTTGGTAGACTTGGTCTACCTTAGTATTTTCATTTAGTGGTGGACTGCAGGTGCCACCGATGATGTTTATGGTAGACTTAGGTACTACCTTAGTATTTATATGTGGTAGACTACGGGTGCTACCGTGAGGCTATTCATGTATGTGATGAGATGCACTGGTTCTTGGGAGATTGTGTGTGGTAACACGAGACACACACTTGTTCGAGGATTCATGATATGAGTGATGCTTTAGTCTTGTTCCCTGCTTTGTTATTACTTTACTTTCTCATATCATGTGTCCTCCAGTTCATTTAATTTATGAGTTCTATATTTTGCATGATAGTTAGTACATGATTATATCTCCTGTTGATGCATCTTTTGCTGTCATGAGGTTCTTTCTTTAGTTCCATGAGTTGTAGCCTATACCAGTGGTAGGTGGTCCCCTCCTGTTGTTACCCTAGTACCTCCGCGCCGTGGGTTAAGGTGCTAGAGCAGATATCTTACGTTTGACATGGACCACTCCCACACCCTCATGGAACCCTGTTATTATTTATTCTTTATAGCATGACTTGACACTCTTTTAACCCAATGTACACCCCCAATTGAATGGTTTTGCAGGTAAGTGATTGAGAGCTAGGAGGATGCGGCGGGGAGATAGACTCGCGGCCTCTTAGGATATGATCTAAAGATTTTAACATTTCATTTAGTAGACTGTTTGAGATGTTAATTTATAGTTCAGTTTCCGCATGATTGATTTCATTTGAGATTTAGTTCTACCTTTTAGCAGCTTACCTTAGTTTCACCCTAGATTTACTTTGATGATTGATGGTAGACTTTTCTCATGATTTTGGTCCAGTTTCTCTGTTGCATGATTGATTTAGTAGGTTGTTTAGGACCGTTGGGTTGTAGGATTGTGCGGGTCGTACGTCGGTCCACACAGGATAGGGTGTGACATTTGTGCAATCCAAAGCTGCTAAACATGGAGGGCGACGACCTTGAGCAGGGCGATGAGATGGAAGTTGAGGAGGAAGAGGAAGTTTTTGAGGATGCTAATGGCGACACCTCCAATGAGATAGCTGAAGAGGAGGAGATACCAATGCAGGCACTGTCTATCCTGACACCTCAACATGCCTTGAAGGTGAGAGGCATGGCAGGAGGAAGAGAGCTGATCATTCTAGTGGATAGTGGCGCCACCTCAAGCTTCATTGACGCCACAGTGGTCCAAGAGGTTGAGTGCTCCGTGATTAACACTAATCCACTAAGAGTGGCAATAGCTAATGGCGAGAACATGGCAAGCCGCACGATGTGCTCGGATTTTTCATGGACCATGAATGGAAAACCCTTCCAAGCTGACCTCAAAATCCTCGACCTAGGCACTTGTGATCAGGATGGGAAGGATGGGAAGTTATGTGAACTGAAGGGAATCCGGAAGAGGCTAAACAATCTGGGGCCACAGAAGCCAAAGAAGCTCGGGAAAGGAGCTAAAGGAGCAGTGCTTTGCCAGTTATACTTGGTGGAAGAAGAGATGGAGGAAGGTGGCGCCATGGCGACAGGTGGAGAAGTCGACGCCATGGTGGCAACTCCAAATGAGTAGGCTATACCCCCTGGGGTACAGGCCTTATTGGATGAGTATGAGGTTGTTTTTCTGAGCCTAAGTCCTTACCTCCACCATGGAAGCATGATCATTCTATTCCGTTGGTTCCCAACTCCACACCCGTCAACCTTCGCATCTACAGACTTGCTCATTTCCAGAAGGATGAGGTAGAAAAGCTGGTTGAGGAAATGCTTTCCTCAGGCATTATTCAGCCATCCTACAGTCCATTTCCCTCTCCTATTTTGTCGCTGAAGAAAAAGGATGGAAGATGGCGCTTCTATGTGGACTACCGGCACCTTAATGAGGTAACAGTTAAAGATAAATACCCAATCCCCCTTATTGATGATTTACTTGATGAACTTGAAGGGACCAGGGTATTCACCAAGCTGGACCTGAGGAGTGGCTACCACCAGATCAGGATGAAGGAGGGCGAAGAGTATAAGACAACATTCCAAACCTATGGCGGCCACTATGAGTTCAGAGTCATGCCATTTGGGTTGACCAACGCCCCAGCTACCTTTCAGTCACTGATGAATGAGGTGTACAAGCCATATTTACGGAAGTTTGTCCTGGTATTCTTCGATGACATTCTAATCTATAGCTCCACTATGGGGATGCATGTTGACCACTTGAGGATTGCTCTGGAAGTCCTCCGGCGCCATCAGCTCTATGCTAAGAAGTCCAAGTGCTTCTTCGCTGTAAACTACGTGGAGTACCTTGGCCATATCGTTTCAAATGGCATGGTGGAGATAGCTACCTCCAAGATTGAGGCCATGAGAACTTGGCCGATGACGCAGACAATCAAGGGCCTTAGAGGATTCTTAGGCTTGACAGGCTACTACAGAAAGTTCATCGAGAACTATGGCATTATCGCCAAACCCCTCACTGATCTTTTGAAGAAAGATGCTTTTACATGGGGACCGGCAGCTGACGCCGCGTTTGAAGCCCTCAAGGAGGCCATGAGTACTTCCCCAGTATTAGTCCTGCCAGATTTCTCCAAGCCTTTTGTCATTGAGACTGATGCCTCCACCACAGGCATTGGAGCCGTGCTTATGCAAGGGCGACGCCCTTTAGCCTACTTCAGTAAAGCCCTCAGAACAAGGAACCAAAAGTTGTCAACTTACGAGAGAAAGGTCAAGGTTATGTTGGCGACAGTTCAGAAGTGGAAGCACTATTTGATGGGCATGTCATTTGTGATCAAAACCGACCATCAACCCCTCAAACACCTACTAGAGCAAAAGCTGAGCACTTATGTACAAATGCGAGGGATGTCCAAGTTGCTAGGACTCCAGTATAAGATTGAGTACAAGAAAGGTGTGGAGAACAAGGCGGCAGATGCTCTGTCCCGACGCCATGAAGAGCAGCTTGACTCAATGGTGACGTTAGTGCCTGATTAGATGGAGGAAGTACAAGGGAGTTACCATGATGACTCATATGCCCAGAATCTCATCCAAGCCTTAACCAAAGAACTCCACTCAAAACCACCCTACAGTTTGACCAATGGGATTCTTCACCATAAGGGGAAGATGTACATTGGAGCCACGGGGTTATTGAGAAGGCAACTTCTTCAAGATCTCCACAGTACCCCCCATGGCGGCCACTCTGGCATTGAGGTGACTTGGAGAAGGTTGAGGGAAAGTTTCTATTGGCCCGGAATTATAAGCGATGTGGATGGCTTCATAAAATCTTGTGTTGTGTGCCAACGTGTGAAATCCCTGAATTCAACATCAAGCCTCCTTCAACCTTTACCCATCCCCACTCAAGCCTAGAGCTCTGTAAGCCTGGATTTCATTGGGGGCCTTCCTCGGTCCCTTGGCTATGATAGCATATTGGTGGGGGTGGACAGATTGACCAAGTATGCCCACTTCATACCTCTCAGCCATCCCTTCTCCGCAGCAAAGGTAGCTCAGTTATTCAATAATCAGGTGGCGAGACGTCATGTCTATCCCTCTACTCTTATCTCAGACCGTGATAAGGTCTTCACGAGTTTATTTTAGGGAGAGATCTTCAGGCTTAGCGGTACCAAATTGTGCATGTCCACTTCTTATCACCCTCAATCAAATGGCCAAACAAAGAGGGTCAACCGATGCCCAGAAGATTATCTACGTTGCATGTGCTTGCAAGGTCCCAAGTAATGGGTCTCATGGATCCCAGCAGTCGAGTGGTGGTACAACACCTATTATCACAAGAGTTTGGGCATGATGCCATTTGAAGCCTTGTATGGGTATCCGCCGCCCAAGCTTGGTATTCCGTCAGATTCAACCACTACCATGGGAACCGTAGAGGAGGAACTGTTAAGACGAAAGAGGTTGGATCAGCTACTGTAAGACAATTTGTCCAGATCTCAATGCAAACAAAAGACCTATGTTGACAAGAAGAGGAGCGAGAAAGAGTTTAAGGAAGGCGACATGGTCTACCTAAGGCTGTAAACATACAGACAAAACACTGTGGCAGTGAGGAAAAGCCTCAAGCTTTCCGCTCAGTACCATGGGCCTTACAAGATATTTAGGAGGATAGGCAGTGTTTCCTATAAGCTAGAATTACCACCCACTGCCCTCATTCACAATGTTTTTCATGTGTCATTACTCAAGGGTAATGTGGCGGTGGGGTGCACTTCAGCTCCAGAACTCCCTCTTCTGAATGGCGAAGGCCAGATGATTGTTGTGCCACAAGCCGTGCTTGATCAAAGGGTTGTCACCAGGAGAGGAAAGAAGGTGGAGCAACGCCTCATCCGATGGGTGAATCTTGAGCCAGAAGAGGCCACGTGGGAGGATGCCTCTTTTATTTCCAAGCAATTCTCTGACTTTTCAGATTGAGGACAAGCTGGTTGTGAAGGATGGGGGAGTTATAATATAATAAGGCTCAGGGCTACGCTATCCCTTTTATCTTGAGGCGACGGTCCCTGAATACTCAGTGGCAGTGGCGGTGCATGGTGGCGACGGTCACTGATTCTGAGCAAACCAAGATGATTATATGGCGCCATAGAACATCAATAATCTTCTTACATCATTATGATTATCTCCTTGAACTCACTTTGTCTACTGAAGCTCAATTCTAGAAGATACATAGAGTCGACAATATGGCGTTAACTGGCTGACTTATCGCCACAGTTACTAGCTGAGCTTGACACCCCATCTCTCTCTCAAGGCGATGCCACGGGTTTATCCAACGCCACCAAACTTTTCCTTCCCACGTGCTGAGCTGGAATTGGTTGAGCTGATTGAAAAGAGAATGTCAGAACAGTATAATTGGTTGGGATTATTCTTGGTCCCCTCTAGACACTTGGCATTTTCTTGTATTTTCATATTTATCTTTATGTAGCGAAATTATGCCTATAAAAGGCCAGAGAATTGTAATTGTGGGATCACAGATGAATTAAATGAGAATTGTGTCTATCTTCTTCCTCAAGTCTGAGTAGCTTCTCCCTCCCTAGTGTTTGCTTCCCAATCGTCATTTCACCTTCACCTTCTCCCAAGTCTATATCATCTCCTTCGTCTGATTCTCGATCTCCCTTCAATTCTTCCTCAATCTTACTCTGTTAATCTCTCACCTCCCTATTCACCAGAGTTCTAGAACTTATATCGGCTACTGTTACTGTTCCATTGCCACATTATACTACAAAGCTAAGCATTTCTTTGAAAATTCTTGAGCCACAACCATCCTTCTCAAACACAATTTCCATCTAGACCCCATTTGTGCCTAATTGGAAGATACCTTTTATTGCTTGAACCACAAAATATACCAATACTCAAGTTCGGGGGAATTGAAGTAGCTGAAGAAGGTACAAAGTAATTATGGCGCTGATAAGAAAATCCCTGCCAAGGCTGTAAAAGGCCCCGGAGCTTTGAAACATTGAAAAATGAATAAAGATCTGGTGAGTGCATAAAAGTGCACTAATTACAGTTCTAATTTATACCAAAATAATTATATTAAGGTACTAAGCACATGGGGTTTAATATGTATTTTAATTATATTATGCGATGCTGCGTTACGTGTTTTTTATGTTTATTTTATGAGTTTCACAGGTAGACCACGAGCCGGGAAGATTAAGGGTCAATAATCAATGCTTATGACGCTCCCATGCAGGCCCGAGGGCTAGGCAAATCGTCTATATTTCGCAGATGGGCTGCAGCGCGCAGCCAGGCCCAAAAAGACCTAGTCACGGCCGTGACAGAGGGTCACGACCGTGACCAGCGTCGGCTGCATGCCCTATTTATTTCCTGCTTCGGCAGGCGATTTCTCTCTCTCCCACTTTAAAACCCTAGACCTGCAGCAGTACTTGGAGATCAAGGAGGCGATTTTTATTCCGGGGGCACGAGCAGAAGACGACGACAACCACCCTCTCACACTCGGCGGGACCAATATACCGACGAGACGAGCACCAAACGAATCCGACCATCCGGTATCTTATTATTGTCGATTTAGTGCTTTAAAGTTTCA
>JAOWBR010179201.1:0-10827 GCA_028571145.1 Dionaea muscipula
CTGACAGTTACTGCTTTTATTTTTTTCAGGTAGTCACGATCAGATGTAGCGGATGTGACGGAAGTGACGACCTCATGTCTCTTAGGTTAACTCGGGATGAAGGATTTCCAAGACTTAGTTAGTAAGTGCTTTAATTATGTCTTCCGCTGTTTAGTTCAAGTTGTATAGTAAAATTTGATGTTGAGATACGGTTTCATCTTGTGACATGTTTCGAATATTGTTGACCACCAAGTGGTCTTAGGTTTTACAGAGATATGAGATGTTGAGTGTGGACCTTTAGGCTTCAATGACCCTTATGGGTTTTCACCGGTCTCATCCCGGGTTGGGGTGTTACATTTGTGGTATCAAAACGGTGGTTTTGGGTTTAAGTTAGGAATTAGAAATGACTTGGGTTTAGAATGAGGTTTCGAGTGAGGCAACATCATCTTCCGGCATCCAATAGGTATGTGCTTTCTTTTATGTTTTTATGTTTCAACCATTACTACTTTCTTGACAACTTCTATATGCTAGGTATGCCCAAGGGAAATTAGTTGAGGTATGTTCCTAATGATCTTATTAAAGATTGGGAATGACATGATTAGCATTTGTACCCTGTGAAAGGATATGTGTATTCTATTGATAAGAGATATCACATCGGAATGAAATAAGTAAAGTTGGATTTGAACTAGCAGTTGGTATTGCTTCTATGATGTTTGGAAATAAGGTATGCTATGTGGTATGTATGAGATGTTCGTTTATGCTTCTTAATGGATAAGTGGAGATAAGAGTGTAAATCCATAAGTTTTGTGGTAAGTTGGGATATAACTAGTGAAATAAGCACTTGATGAGATAGTTATTGTGTATAAGTGATAATGGTATTCAATGACTTGTAATTAAGCTTTTGAGCATGGTTTGGAGTAAGTAGCCTGCTATCTTTCTAATGTCACTGGTATATGAGATGTCAAAGGTATTTAGAAGTGGTTGGAGGTTATGTATCACTTTTGGGTTGTATTTAGAAATAGGGATGGTGTCCATGAATTATGACTTGGGTAAAGGTAACACTTAGGTTGGCTTATAGGTTGCCATTGTTTTTGTTATTATTGTTGGTTGTGGGATTGAGATAACAAAGTGACTTGATACGGAGAACTGACAAAGGAAGGAAGTACCTTATGGTTAACCTCGAAGTATGAGTTATGAATCTAAGATAATAAAGGTGGATGACTTGATGACTTTCGTAGTCTCCATGTAAGTACGATACCATGTAAGCGAATAATGGAGATGAGCTTAATATATGATGGATTTGTTCTTAAAATTCCCGATACAGGATTAGAGATTAAGGTTTTGCATCATAAGCTTTTGTTTAGGGTTCGAATAGAGTAGGAAGAACATGATGTTAAAGGCTATGAGGATAATCTTTAGATGAGTTTTATTGATGATAGGTGGGATTCGGAAGATATGTAGTATCTGATCTCTTGCTTTTGGTTGTGTTCCTTCGAATTTTAAGGACGAAATTCTTTTGAGGGGGGTAGGATGTTATACCCCGTATCGATTTAACCGAGTTTAATGATTGTTAGAGATTTAATTATGATTATTTGTGGACAATTTGCCAGTTAAAGATTTAATTTGGATTTATTTTGATAATTTGGATTTATTTCGGTAAATTTTGTGATTTTAGGGATTTAAATTGGAGTTATTTAAAAATGACGCGTTTAGGGGTAAAAAGGTCATTTTGTGAAACGACATCAGAATTTAATGATTTTAGTATCATAGGAATCATTATGAAAAATTGAGAATAATGATATTTATGCTGGTATTTATCGGAGATTCAAATATGGTATTGGAGATGTTTGGTACAACTTTTTATTTAGCTAAATTTTAAGTTGTAGTTTTATGTACATGAATTTGAGAATTTAAAAGAATTAAGGTTGGGACTTACTTGGACCATAGGCAGCGCGTTAAGGGGCTTAGGATTTAAGCCCAAAGTTCCCTTGGCTAGGATAGGTTTTGCTTTAGCATGACAAGGATTTACACTTTACACATGCCTTCACATGAGTTTGGAAAGGGGACACGTGAGATGTTGACTGCCACCTTCATGGCTGCTTGGCTCCTTTACTACTCAGCCATCAGCTGCCATTTGTGTTATGGCGTTTGTCCACCGGACCGACGCTATATCAAAAGATACGGTTTTAAAGATATGTTCTTACGAGTTTGAGACTTTTAAAGATTGTTTGATAGTTGCGGATCTCTATATCGTGCTTTGTTCCTTCCTCCTGGCATGAGCTCCATGATGTGATAGTGGATAGTTTCCAGTCTTTCGTTGGTTGTGTTTCCATTCTAAGATATCATCTTTAAGTCCACTATTCAGTTTTTCGTTCCTTAGAAGCTTATTAATCCTTTGTTCAATAAGTATGTCTTTGCTTCTACCCTGCCTATCCTTACTCAGCCTAGTTAGTAGGCTGACAGTTACGGCTTTTATTCTTTTCAGGTAGTCACGATCAGATGTAGCGGATGTGACGACCTCATGCCTCTTAGGTTGACTCGGGATAAAGGATTTCCAAGACTTAGTTAGCAAGTGCTTTAATTATGTCTTCCGCTGTTTAGTTCAAGCTATATAGTAAAATTCGATGTTGAGATACGATTTCATCTTGTGACATGTTTCGACTATTATTGACCACCAAGTGGTCTTAGGTTTTACAGAGATGTGAGATGTTGAGTGTGGACCTTTAGGCTTCAATGACCCTTACAGGTTATCACTGGTCTCACCCCGGGTTGGGGTGTTACAAGAGATTACAAAAAAAAGCTACTTTACTGATAGTACTTCCGGAGATGTACAATGTTCTATGTGCGGGAAATGTCTCTTCCTTCGAGGGCCTTGAGCCTGTGCGTGCCTGGTCGGACTTCTTCAGTAATCACATAGAGTCCTTCCCAATCATGTGCTAGTTTCCCGGAGGGAGCATTTGTACCTTTGAATTTTGCATCCCGAAAAACCAGGTCCCCTACTCTAAAGCTACCACTCTTGACTCTGACATTGTGAAATCGGGTTATTCTTTGCTGGTATGCAACCATCCGGAGTATTGCTTGCTCTCTTCTTTCCTCTACTGCGTCCAGACAATTTCTAAGTTCTGACTCGTTCTCCGCCTCTGTGAAATGATCGACTCTGAATGAGCGCATGCCAATTTCCACAGGGACTACAGCTTCTACACAAAAGGCCACGCTGAAGGGAATCTCTCCAGTTGTGCTCGTTCGATAGGCCCACAAGATAGTTGGTAATTCCAAAACCCAATCGCCCTTGGCTTTTCTAACCCACGTCTTCAGACCTTCTAGCAATGTCTGATTCGTCACTTCTACTTGTCCGTTGCACTGCGGATACGCCACTAAAGCATAACGGTGTTCGATCTCATATTCTCAACACAAGTTCTTAAATTTTTGATCCTCAAACTGAGTGCCATTATTAGTGATGACCGCTCTGGGGACGCCGAAACAACAAATGATGTTCTTCCTAAGAAAAGATTCTATTTCGGCCTCAGTGATGCGTGCTATTGTTCTGCTTCTACCCATTTGGTGAAGTAATCCACGGCTGCAATCAAAAATTTCTTTCCTTCGGGGGCCACGGGATATGACCCTTGAATGTCTATGTCCCAAATGGCGAAGGGCCAGGCAATGGTGATAGGAGTTCGCTGAGTAGCTGGACGATACTGTTTCTTAGAAAACTTTGACAAATCTTGCATTTTCTAACAAAGTCTTCAACTGCCTCTTCTAGCTTCAGCAAGAAGTATCCTTGTTACCTAATCTTCTTGGTAAGAGTAGATCCTCTCTGATGATTTCCACTAGAACTCTCATGAATCTCCTCTAAAACGTACCGAGCTTCCTACTCCGTTAGACATCGGACACGTGGGTGTTGGTAGAGCTGCTTGTAAAGGACTCCGTTAATGAGGTGAAACTTCGCAGCTTTGATTCTGATGCATTTTGCTTGGTCTTTATTTGCTGGCAAAGTTCCGTCTGTCAAGTTTTGCACAATGGGGGTCATCCAGGTTGGGACCTCGGGGTCTACAGCCAACACCTCTGGAATGACGTCAAGGCTACTCTTCTGTAGTCTCTCCATGAATACTGTTCGACCAAGCTCTAAAGAAGGATCCCATGTCATTTTTAAAAGTGCATCAGCCTTGGCGTTCCGTGACCTGGGGATCTTAAGGATTTCAACCTTCTCAAATTTCTTCATCAAATCCTCGGCCAACCATTTGAATCTGACCATGGCATCTTTTTCTGTCGCGTATCTGTCGTTCATCTAGTTGACAACAAGCTGAGAATCACTGTGAATATGCAACACTCTGACCTCCAATTCTACAGTGATCTTTAACCCGACAATCAGGGCTTCGTACTCCGCCTCATTGTTTGTTACTGAGAAATCAAAGCGTAGCACGTACTCGACTTTGACTCCATCAGGGCTGGTTATACCAAGCCTGCTCCGTCTCCTTGCTTTCATGAAGATCTGTCGATGTGCAGAGTCTAACAGGGGGATGGTTTTGGTGAAAGTGAGAACTCCGTACATTCGATGATGAAATCTGCCAAAGCTTGTCTCTTGATTGGTGGTCTAGGCTGGTAGTCGATCTGGAATTGGCTCAACTCCACTGACCACTTAATGAGTCTGCCAAAAGTCTCTGGTCTATGAAAAATTTGCCTTAGCGGCTGATCGGTGAGAACCACTAGGGGATGGGCAAGGAAATAGTGCTTCAAACGCCTTGCAGTGGTTACCAACATAAAAGCCAACTTATCCGCCTTGGGATACTTTCCTCTGCATCCTTCAATATTCTACTTGTGTAATAGACTGGTCTCTAAACCTTGTTCTCCTCTTGAACGAGCACAGAATTGACAGCAAAATCGGAGATGGCTAAGTAGAGATGCAACATTTCATCCGCTACAGGCTTGGTGAGCAAAGGTGGGGAGGCAAGGTGGGTTTTCAAGCTCTCAAAGGTTGCTTGGCATTCAGCAGTCCACTCAAATGTCTTTGGGTTCCATAGCACTTTAAAGAAATGAAGGCTTTTGTCAGCAGACCGACTCAAGAATCGGCTCAAGGCAGCTAGTTTACCAGTCAACTGCTGGACTTCTTTTACATTTCGTGGGGGGACCATGTCGATGATGGCTTGGATCTTCTTTGGGTTGGCTTTGATCCCCCTTCACGTCATAATGGATCCTAGAAATTTTTCAGAGGTTACCCTAAAAGTGCACTTTTTCGGATTAAGCTTTATGGAATACTTCCGAAGGATAGAGAATGCAGTTTCCAGGGCTGCCACATGCTCGTTCTCCATGATGCTTTTTACCAGCATGTAGTCAACATACATCTCCATGCTCATCCCAATGACAAGCTTGAACATCTTGTTTACTAATCGTTGATAGGTAGCCCCGGTGTTCTTGAAGCCGAAGGGCATCATCTGATAGCAATACGTGCCATTGTGAGTGATGAAAGCGGTCTTTTCTTCGTCATTCTCCCTCATTCGGATCTGATGATAGCTTGAGAAGGCATCTATGAAACTCAGCATCTTATGTCCGAGCGTGGCGTCGACTAAGGTATCAATGTCAGGGAGCGGATAACTGTCCTTCGGGCAGGCCTTGTTTAGGTCTGTAAAATCGATGCATATTCTCCAACTCGCGTTTGGTTTCTTCACTAGGACAGGGTGACGTGATTCTGGTCGGCTCACCTGCGGATGAGGATGATTCGGTTCGAGTCTCAGACAGTCCGATCATGAGGGCTTGTTCTAGAGCATTTCAAGAGTCATTGGTGGGACTTATTCGACGTATTTTGGTTCATTCTTACACCGGGAGCTCAAGTGGAGGCATCGATGATCAAGCACGGAGTTTATTACGCGTTTGTAAGGAGGAAGCACATACGGACTGGGCACCCGACACACCTGACCAGGCGCCCGACCAGTTTCCTGAATTTCGGCCTGAACGTTCTGATCAGACCGGGCACCAGACAGGCCCGACTGGGCGCCCGGCATCCTTCGGGCAGGCACTCGATGGGCCATTTTTGGCACCCGACACGGAGTGATTTTCTTCAACTTTTCCCAGCCAAAGCAAGCACCCGACACACACATAACAGGCATCCGTCGGGGCCGCTGTTAGCATATTTTAGGAGGATTTTTTCCATGGATTTGTTTCCTTTTTTAGTTCCTTTATTTCCGACGACTATATAAACACTTGTTAGGGTTGTAAAACGAAGCACCAATCAGTTTTAAAATTAATTTGAGAGTTTTCTCTTGGTTCCGAAAGGGATTCGATCAAACCGTGTGGATTCAGGGAGATCAACTTGACTTATCAATCGAATTGTCGCATTCGATTATGGCGTCATCACGTGCCAAGGTTCGCATCATCCAAATAGTTATCGGGTCGTGGTTAAGTCCAAGGTTCGCGTCGTTTGATGCTGCTGGGTCGCGGTTCTATCCCAAGCCGTTAGAAGGGATTCTAGGGTACCCTACTCTGCCGGGTTCGTCGGTAGCCAATCCGTCAGGTTCGCGTCAGTTGGTATTAGAGCCTACTTCTCATAGGCTTATCTATCTTTCCCTTCTTTATTTCGTTTCTCGTTTTCGTTTGTGTCCTTCGTTGTTCGATTCCTTGTTTGTCTTTATGTCGTCGTCAAAAATCAAAACAAAAAATCAAGTCTCTCTATCCCTATTGTTCTTGATTTCATCGAGTCAAAAAAAAAGGTGCATCTTGAATTTTTCAACTTTCCACAAAATTTAAGTCTTCAGGGTTGTCGACTAGAAATCCAAGTCCTTTGTTAATTTCTCGGTTAAACAAAGAAGTGAAAACAAAAGAGGGCCCACGTGAGCACTTGATATTGTTTTAGGGTTGGTGTTCTCGACAAGGCACAAAGGGCAAAAAAAATTATTATTGTTGTGATTGTTTGCTGCAAATTCATGAAAGCGGCCAACAATTAAAAAAAAAAAAAGAGAAAATCGTGAGTTGCATCTTTCCAAAAAAAAAAGTTCTAGAATTGTGAGGGTTGCTGCCAACGAGATTTCGCAAAAGCCAAAGGCCAAAAAAAAAAAGGGCGGTCAATTCAACAAAAAATGTTGGAATTACCGTGGACTTGCTTCTACTGATCTGTCGAGAACTGGTATGGGGATTCAAGTGCTCTTCTATTTCCACCAGCTTCTTGATTTTGAGTTTTCCCTTGATTTGTGTCTCTCATTGTTTGGTGTTTATCATTTACTTTATCTAGTTTCATTCGTGTCTATTTTTTTCATCGTATCCTCTTGTTTCTTTCGAGTGTGTTACGTTTGTCTTTAGTTTTCATAGCCTTCTTGTGAGTCATGCTTTTGTTCGGTTGGTGCGTTTAGTTGACTACTTGATTATTCCTGTTGCTTGATATTTTCCTACGGAGCTGCTTGAGATTTGAGCGGAAAAAGACAAGAGTGTGTGAGATTAAAAGAGGGTAAAAGCCATTTGAGTGAAAACACACGAGTGAAACACAAACGTGAGGAAATTATTTATTGCTTAAAAAAAATGGATATTGATGTTTTGGCTTGTTTGGGTGTCCGACGGGAGTGGATATTTTTTACAAGGTGTCGAGTTGGAGAAAAAGTGCTTAGTGTGATAATTGATGGACGGGCCTACTTAAATGTAGTGAGTTCAATAATGGTGGAGAGATTAAGATTACCCACAATAGATCACCCTAGACCTTATCGGTTAGATGAAAATAGAGAAATAATGGTGAACAAACGAGTATCCATTTCCTTTCAAATTGGTCGATATGAGGATGTAGTGATTTTTTATGTGGTGCCGATGCATATAAGCCATTTGATCTTGGGGCGTTCATGGCAGGTTGCTCGTCAAGCGAAACATGATAAAGTTACCAACAAATATTCCTTCGTGCACAATCAGAAGAACATCAAACTTGTTCCATTATCTCCTGAGGAAGTTTGTAAAGATCAATTGATTTTGAAAGAGTAGCATGAGAAAATTAGAAAAGAAAAACAAGAGGAGATGGAAAATCAAAAGTGTTAAAAAGAAAGGAGTGAGAAAGAGGAGATAGAAAAAGAAAAATTGGGGAATCAAAAGAAAAAGAGTGAAGTGGACATTCGAAAGGAAATAAAATGTGCAAGAGACCGCGGCAAAATTGAGAGAATAAGCATTAATATGCTCGGTCAACGGGAAAAAAACAGAGGTAGACAAAAGAGAAGAAGAGTTGGGAGAGAAAAAAAGCCAATAAAGTGAGGAAAGATTTATTTTCTAACGTATGTCACACTATTCCTTTTAGCTTTGGTGTGTTCTCTTCGCAGGTATTTGAGGTTTGTATTCCCGACGTGACTGAGGCACCATTTGGTTAGTTTCTTGATGTGGTTGGTAAGAAATTTATGCGTTCTGATTTTATTGATGGTGCCTTGGTAAGTTCTTGATAATCTTTATTTGAGTTGGTTACTTGGCATGTGGTGTGGCGTGATTTTTTCTGCATTATCTTATTTTTATCACATCATTTCATGCTGTCATTTATTGTGATGCCTGCATTGAGTTTTCTTGTGGATTCACCTCTTGTTGGTGGAGTGATGAAAGAGTATTTGGATCCACCATGGCTTGCTATGGACTTGTATGATCGTAATACATGTGCTACCTCAATTGTTTGGAAAAGTTTTACGTTAATTCTGTTTGAGTCCACCGTTTTTGTGGGTGTCATTCCTTTTAGTTGTTGTCATACTATCTTAAGCTTCACTAATGAAATTCTTGAATTGCATGATAATTATGCATTTTCGACGGATAATATTAATGTTGACATGATATTGGATTATGCGTTTAATTCGAAACTTGATTTATTTAGGTTGTCATTAAATAATCCGTTTTATCTTGATATGTCTTCGATCTTGGTTTTTAATATTGTGTCGGCTACCTTAGTAGATATGCATGTTGGATATGGTGTCGCGCGGGAACCTACTTGCTTTTCATTATCTTGCCCATTTATTAATGCTCGAGTTCCTACGTTGTTTCTCGTCACTAGGAGTGGTTCTACTATTTTAGTTTGGGGTTAAGATGTTTTCTATCTAACATTTTTTGTACATCTATTTGTTTGGGTTCGATTGGTCTTTGACCCTAGTGTTTGGATATGGTTACTCGTGCCTCGAGAGTGGTTTCCGTCTCCTTGGGAACCCTCATTATTGTTAGCTTTGTTTGTCTTCCCTAAACTGTGTCCTATTCATGGTTCTATTTTAGTTTTGGGACTGATACTTGTGAGTTATTCTTTAACCTGTTATGGTGCGCAATTCAGGGGGCTAGCTTGCTTAGTTTTCGATCCCGGCGGATGGGATGATTTTAATGGCTTAGCACAGTACTACATGCATGATTCTCATTTGATTATGATGGGCACATATTACATGCATTTTATACTCCGTGTTACTGATTCATGTCTATTCCTTGCAGATGCTCGATTTGATTTGAGGACAAATCCTTTTCAAGAGGAGGGGGATGGCGTGATTCTGGTCGGCTCACCTGCGGATGAGGATGATTCGGTTCGAGTCTCGGACGGTCCGATCACGAGGGCTCGTGCTAGAGCATTTCAAGAGTCATTGATGGGACTTATTCGACGTATTTTGACTCATTCTTACACCGGGAGCTCAAGTGGAGGCATCGATGATCAAGCACAGAGTTTATTGTGCGATCGTGAAGAGGAAGCACAGATGGACCGGGCGCCCGACACACCTGACCAGGCGCCCGACCAGCTGCCTAAATTTCGGCCTGAACATTCTGTTCAGGCCGGGTGCCCGATAGGCCCGACCGGGTGCTCGACAGCCTTTGGACAGGCGCCCGACAGGCCATTTTCGGCGCTCGACACGGAGTGACTTTCATCGAATTTTCCTAGCCATAGCAGGCGCCCGACACACACATGACAGGTGCCCTTCGGGGCGTTGTTAGCATATTTTAAGAGGATTTTATTTTATTTTTCCATGGATTTGTTTCCTTTATTTTCGACGACTATATAAACACTTGTTAGGGTTGTAAAACGAAGCACCAATCAGTTTTAAAATTAATTTAAGAGTTTTCTCTTTGTTCCGAAAGGGATTCGATCAAAATGTGTGGATTCGGGGAGATCAACTTGACTTATCAATCGAACTGTCGTATTCGATTGTGTCGTCATCACGTGCCAAGGTTCACGTCGTTTGGTGTCGTTGGGTCGCAGTTCCATCCCAAGTCGTTAGAAAGGATCCTTGGGTAGCCTACTAAGCTAGATTCGTCGGTAGACAATCTATCGAGTTCACGTCACAGGGTTGGCGAGCTATTCTAGGTAGTGTACCTCTCTAATGATTCTCGCCGTTATGAGATTTTGCACCTCATTCTGCACTGCTTCGTTTATTTCAACGCCAAGTGTTTCGTATTTTTGCTTGATGGGTCTAACGGCAGGGTTAGTACTTAGGGCATGCTCAATCACACTTCTATCCACCCCCACCATCTCTTCCAATGATAAGGAAAACACATCTTGGCTCCTCCTCAAGAAATCGACTAGTTGTTGTCGGGAGTCGGGTTGTGTCATAGTTCTGATCTGCACAATAGATCTTGAATTTCCTTCTATCAGAAAAATCACCTCTAGAGATTCCACTGGATGATCCCTCTCTTCGGGTGGGCTCTCTACACAGTGTAGACCTCCTAGAGTCTCTTCCTCGCTATCGGAGGGTTCATCGGGCTTCACTTTATTGTCTAGGGAAATCAGATAACATTCTCGGAAGGCCTCCTGATCTCCAAACATCTTGCCTACTTTCCCCTTCACCGGGAATTTGAGCATGAGGTGTGTTATCGCTCCTGAACGGCTGCGATGACGTGGAAGGGAGATGTCTGTCACGTGCCTGCCACCTGTCCACCAGCTGC
>JAOWBR010179212.1:0-10827 GCA_028571145.1 Dionaea muscipula
ATAAATAATAAACCCTTGATTTGGTTTTGATCGGATGGCTGTGGTGTGTTGTCACCAGATTTGTCACCAATTTTGTCTCTTTAACCCCACCGTGTATATATATATATATATATATATAATACAAATCACATTAGCATTACCATAACAGATAATTAAAATATCCACCGTGAGTCATTCTCTACTTGGATTATACAACTATGTGAATGAAGCCATGAAGAGGTGACTCAGATATGCACTCACACACAACAATCCTAGCAAAGATAAACAAATTTAACTATATAGCTAGAATCTCTTTAGAACGATTAGGCATAATTCTAACTATATAGCTAGAATTTCTCTAGAATGGTTGGCGTTCTAAAAATCGGCCGATTTATGCCAAAAAACGATAGCCTAAGATAAAAATCGGGTGTCAAATTAGCCAAAATCGGCTGATTTTTAGAATATCAACATAAACCGATTTTTAGAACGATTAGACATTAATCGTGGCGGCAGGGCACCTTCAAGCAATTAATCGGCGATTAATCGGCCGCCAAGACCGACTTTTAGAACAATGGTAAAGGCACAAGATCCCAAGTATGATTAGCATCCAAAGCCTGGACCTCTTCAAGCATAGCCTGACGCCACTCGGGGGATGAGAGGGCATCCGACTAGGAGCGAGGAACAGTATGAGAGTCCAACTGTGAAATAAATGCCTGCACAGAGGAAGAAACACCAGCATAGGAAAGAGTAGCAGATATAGGATAAGTGACACAATCGCGGCGACCCTTTCGCAGGGCAATAGGAACATCTAAATCAAAGGAGACCGAGGCCGGGGAATCCGGGGCCGAAGGACTGGAGCCGATAGCAGGGGCCGGCTCAGGAGCAGCTACAGGAAGAGAATCACCTGAAGGAGAGGCAACCAAACGAGGGCGACGAACATAAACCTGAAGGAGAGGGGGCGGTGGTGGATCATGAGGTAGGACGAGGGAGGAGGAGGGGACAACACGAGTGTGGAGTTCATACATAAGACTCTCATCAACAGATGGAGAAGGAGAGGAGGAAGGAGTAGAGAATGAGGTGGACTCATCAAACACAACATTAGCGGAGAACAAAAAACAGCGCAACTCTGGGGAATAACAACGATAGCTTTTCTGTATCCGAGAGTACCTGGGAAAAATGCAACGCAAAGATTTGGGATAAATTTTGTGAGATGCAAACGGATATCACAAACATAACACGTGCAACCAAAGACACGGAGCGGAAGAGGGTGAAGAGGATGTAGAGTAGGATCGGGTAAAAGAACACAGTGGGGAATCTCCCCCTGAAGAACAGAAGAAGGCATACGGTTGATCAGATATGTGGCAGCTGATAGTGCTTGGGCCTAACAGAATTTAGGAACACGCATCAGAAATAAGAGCACGATTTACCTCCAACAGGTGACAGTTCTTGCGCTCAGCTACCCCATTCTGAGGCAGGGTATCCGGGCAATAGGACTCATGAAGAATTCCATGGGAGGTCATAAAGGTAGTAAATTGTGAGGAGAAATATTCGCGAGGATTGTCACTACGAAGGATACAAAGAGGGGTAGAAAATTGTGCTTGCACTTCATTATAGAACATAGTAAATATAGAAAATCACCGAGACCGATCTTTCATTAAGTAAACCCATGACATTCTTAAGAAATCATCCACAAAAGATACAAAATATCGAAAACCCAATTTGGAAACAATCGGACAAGGACCCCAAATATCCGAATGAGCTAACTGGAACGAAGTAGAAGCTCATTTATGGACTCTAGAATACACAACCACCACCCAAAGATTGATTTTCCCGTGTTTGAAGGATTTAATCCGAGATCGTGGATCCACAAGGCGGAGCGATATTTCTCCCTGATGAATGTTCAATAGGAAAGGAAGGCAGAGGTAGCCGTAATGTAACTTAATGGAAAGGCGAAGAATTGGTTTTATGATTACATCGAAGGAAGATGATATGTCATGCGGATGAATTGAAAGAGGCGATAATGATACGATTTGGGGAAGAATATGCCATTGATATAGTTGAAGAGTTTAATAAGCTCGTTCAGAAGGGAAAGACGGAGGAGTATATAGAAAAGGTTGAAGAGTTGAGATACCAAATGTTGCAGAGAAACCCGACTCTCAATGAAGCCTACTTCATATTAAGTTTTATCGGTGGATTGAGTGAAGACTTGAGGCCAATGGTGAAAATGCTGGGGCCAGACACACTCTATCATGCCTTCTAACAAGCCAAGCTTCAGGAATGGATGGTCGAAGCCGGCATGAGGAGGTCCAAGATCCTGTACACCAAACCCACAACCCATAACCCAAACCGAAGACTGTACTTGAACACCACCAGTCAAAACACAACAGTCGTCTACCCTTCCACCGCCACTACTATAACTAGAAACCCCGTCTATGACCAAAAATCACTAGGGGAACTAAAGGCTAAAGGCCTGCATTTCTATTGCAAGGAAAAGTATACCTTAGGCCATGTATGTAAAGGAAGGCAATTGCAGGTTGTAGAGAAAATAATGGGAAGTCTTACTTTTCCTCATTGACAAAATGGATAATATACTGCAGGTGTCAAATACCCAAAAAGTCTTTACTAAACCAAACTCATAACACTCACCCTCAAGTTGGAGTATAGATATTAATCATGTCCAACTTGTTACAAATAAACTCAACCTGACTCCCTACTAAAGACTTGGTAAGAATATCTGCAAGTTCATCAGTGGTCTTCACATTCAACACAATATCACCTTCTTAGAGTTTTTCTCGTACAAAATGGCAATCGACCTCAATATGCTTAGGCATCTCATGGAATACTAGGTTTGACGCAATATGAATGACAGACTGATTGTCAATATTCTGACTTTGCACTAGAACGAGCTACAATAAGTTGTTTCTTACTTTTCCAAGAGACTATATTACCACCAACAAACACATAATAATCCGTGATGAACTATCGATAAAAGGGTGAACCAACCTAATCCGTATCAGAGAAACCCTCAATATGTCTATGGCCATGATCACTATAGAGCAGTTCCTGACTAGGATGTCCCTTGATATATCTAAGAATATGTACAACTGATTTCCAATGAGGAACTCGGGAATCAGACATAAACTAACACTCACTCACTGAGAAAACAATATCATGACGAGTGATGGTAAGATAATTCAATTTACCCACCAATCCCTTGTATCTATGTGGATTATCAAACACATCACCCCCAGCAGCAAAAGTTTCACCCCGAGAAGCATCGAAGTATCACTTGGTTTAGTATCAAGCATGTCAGTATTCTACAGTAAGTCTAAAGCATACTTACGTTGGGATCGAAAAATCTCACGCTTGCAGCGAGATACTTCAATTCCCAAAAAAATACTTCAAAGACCCAAGATCTTTAGTTTGAAAATGGCACTAAAGAAACATCTTCAAGGAAGCAATTCATGCGTTGTCACTCCCAGTGATGCAATATCATCAACATATACCATGAGAAGAATGCACCCAGCACTGGAATGTCGATAGAATACCGAGTGGTCCTTTGCTGATATCCGCAAGCCAAAGTCGAGAACCACAGAATTAAATCTCCCAAACCAAGCTATGAGAAATTGTTTCAGCCCATATAGACTTTTCAAGCGACATACATGCCTAGACTCCCTTGAGCAATAAACCCTAGAAATTGCTCCACAAATACCTCCTGTAGATCACCGTGAAGAAACGCATTCTTCACATCCAACTGGTGCAAAGGCCATCCAGAAGAGGTAGCACGAGAAATGAGCAGACGGACAGACACCATTTTGGCAACAGGAGAGAAAGTATCAATGTATTCAATACCATACACCTGATCATATCCTTTGGCCACTAGGCGGGCCTTGAGACAAGCAATAGAGTCATCCGGATTCACTTTCACAGCAAAGGCCCACTTATAACCAATAACCTTCTTCCCGAGAGGCAATGGAACAAGATCTCAGGTTTGATTAGCCTCAAGGGCCTCCATTTCCTCACACATTGCATGCTGCCACTCCGGGAAAAAGAGAGCTTCGGATAAAAATCGATGAACAACAATAGAGTCCAAAGTGGAGACAAAGGCCTACAAGGAAGAAGATACCTGAGCATAAGAGAAATGAGCGGATATAGGATACGTAGCACAACTATGCTGACCCTTCCGTAGGGCAATCGGAAAATCCAAATCAGAGGGTGGAGAGGACGTAGGAGCGGTCAGTGATGAAGTCATAGTAGATGATGAGAGATCAGAACTAGAGTAACCGGTGAAGAATCCAAACCAAGAGTAATTGTCATAGGAACAACAACAAAAGGAGAAGCACACTCAACTAGATGGTCTAACTTTTCAAAGACGACCTGATGAGGGCGATGGGTATACACCCGAAGAGGAACGGTGGGTGGCGAGTCAGGCAGAGAAGGGTCAGGTGAAGAAGCCGGAACAGGTGATGACAACAATGAAATCAGAACCAAATCCACCGAAGAGGATGACTCAAATGGTGGCCCAAGTGAGGATGAAGCGGAGTTAAATGAGGTAGCCTCATCAAATACGTCAAAAGAAATACAAAATCGCCCCAACTCAAGAGAGTAGCATCGATACTCCTTCTGCGTGCGAGAATATCCTAAAAAGATGCATCGCAAAGACTAATGATCCAACTTTGTGAGAGTGGGCCGAATATCCCGAACATAACATACACAGCCCAAAACACGAAGATGCATAGGATGAAGCGACTGAGCAAGAAATAACACATGGAAAGGTATCTCCCCATGAAGAACAGACGACGACATCTAATTTATCAAATACACAACAGTCAATACTGATTTGCTCTAAAATATCTTAGGCACCCTAGTGTGAAACATAATAGCGTGAGTCATCTCTAACAAATGACGACTATTGCGCTCCGCAATCCCATTCTGAGGGGGGCATCAGGACAAGAAGACTAATGAATAATACCATGCTGAGGTGAAGTACTCACGAGTATTATCACTTCGGAATAAACGGATAGGGACTGTGTATGAATCTCCGCATAAAAGGCAGAGAAAACAATCATACGAGAATGATCATCCACGAAGGTCACAAAATAGCGGAAACCTGCGCGATATTGGACTGGACACGATCCCCAAATATCAGAATGAACCAAGCTCAAAAGGAGTTGAAGCTCGTGTATC
This sequence comes from Dionaea muscipula, assembly GCA_028571145.1. Lineage (NCBI taxonomy): Eukaryota > Viridiplantae > Streptophyta > Magnoliopsida > Caryophyllales > Droseraceae > Dionaea > Dionaea muscipula. The sequence continues at coordinate 5,167 of JAOWBR010179212.1, forward strand.
ACTCCGAGACAGATATGTGGCTCTATGATGCTTAGTGAATTGGCACGACTCACAAAATAGTTGGGGCACTAACCGAGCCTCAGGGCACAATCTCTTGAGGCTAGAAAGAGATGGATGACTGAGACGATTACGAAGATCACGAATAGTAGAGGAAACCCCGGATCAAGCCATACTGAATGAATCAACATCTAATATATAGAGCCCTCCTGAGGTACGACGACCTCTACTAAGAAGTATCCATGTAGAAAGATTCTCACAAGAGCTCGCACAGAAAACATGACAATAATGAGTCTGGACCAACGCACTAACAGATAACAAATTAAAGAGAAGAGTAGGCAAATTGAGAACCGAAGAAATGGTCAAGGTAGGAGTAAGGGGAATTGTCTATAATCCTCGAACTGATACATAAGAGTCATCTCTAACTCGTACATCAGGATGTAAGGAAGTAGAGGAATACTCATGCAATAGACTAAAAGAACCAGTCATGTGATTGGATGCTCCTGAATCAATAATCAAATCATAAGACGACACAAATACATATGCAGCGAACTGAACTGACTGAACCGAGATGGCCGATGAATAAGCTGAACCCGGTCCATCCCACAATTAACCATAGGAGGTGACCATATAACTGCCAACACCTACGGCGTACAAGGCCCATATGACCACAATGCCAACAAATAATGCAACTATGATTGCCTCGGCCGCTATCAGAGGAAGGCATTTCTCAAATCCAGAAAAAGAAATCAAATCGATACCGATAGAGAAGGGAAATCGGGGAATCAGAGTCCATGAACAGCATAGGTACCAATCGCCGTCAAACCGAGATCAAACAACCAAAACTTGGAAGGGACGTCTTTTTCCTCATCCGCCAAAACTCAACTAATCAATGAGAGCTAGAGAACAATCATATAACCACTCGAAACAAAACACAATGTGAACACCACATGAAAATCCGAGAGCATGCCCAAGCAGAGAAAAGAGAGGTCCCAAAGAACTAAAACAACAATTAAAAGCAAGTTGCAACTTCTGAATCGGAAGCGTATTTATGTGTACTCCAAGTTTTAGTTTCCAATTCCCTAGAGTTTATCATATCAAATCAGCACATCCGTGATTGCATCGGGAATTTTAAAAGATATGTTTTGCTTAAATCTTAGGATATAAACTATTTGCCACAAATGCTAAGAGCTTAGTTTATAAAAGAACTAACAAATTAAGATTCAAGGGGAATAAAGAGGAGTACATAAGGTGTGTTCGCAGCTCCGGGATTTTGCAGTTGGATTTTTTTTTGCCTTTTTTTGGCACATTTATAATTTTATCCCTTTATTATTTTGACTAATTTAAGTGTCTACTTGAACCCGAAACAGACAACAAACCTGAGGATGCAATGCAATGACTCCAAATGCAAAAGCCAGAATCATGGTCATCACAATGAAAAAGACGTTTAGACTGCAGTCATGACCAGATGGATTAAACCAAATGAAGAGAACTCCAGAGAGAGTGTATGCCACAATGTAGCATCCAACTGATACAGAAAGCAACGCAATGTACCTGAAATTCCATAGAAATTTTTTTCAAAATTTGAAAGTGGAAATAAAAAAGGAAATTATGAAATGAACCACTCATGTGCACCATTTCTGCTCATCTTTTTCTACCCAAGCATCATTCCATGTGTGCGTGAAATCTAGTAATATAACCACTTGAACCAACAGAAATAATCCAGCACCAAATTTTGATAGAAACCCTGCAAAAGTATAAAAAGATGAACCTAAGTAAACAAAGAAAATTAAAACGAGGTAAATTGCAGTTACATAACTTAAGATCTTGTGATCCTACAGAACTTTTCCTAATGTGATAGAACTTTTTAGTAATGGATTAATTGGATGAAAATTGTTAAGATAAATATTATCCATTGGTCTTCTACCGCAAGGTTGACCTTTTAGTAGAGTTGGTTTCTCAATATGGTATCAAAGCAGATGTGACTAAAGGTCACGAATTCAAATCCTGCGAGCGTGACCCCCACTTATTTAGCACTTGGTATGAGATGGGTCAGTGCATAGCCCACTCTTCAAGCTTAAAAGAGGCATTCACGTGAAAAGGAATGTTAAGATAAATATTATTCATGGGTCTTCTACCATAAGGTTGACCTTTTGGTAGAGTTGGTTTCTGAACAAAAATAAAGGAAAAAGTGAAATTGAACCTATAACAAGGCGAAAGAAACAGCTAGGGACCTGAATTTTAATTTTAATGGAAGAGATGTTTTGCAATACAATTTAGAGGTAGGAGAAGAGAATGATTGGAAGTGAACAGTGGACAGCAATCACTTTCAAGTAGAATCACTGAAGGCTAATAGGGTTTTTCAGGAAAAACAGAAACAACAAAAAGAGGTTCCAGGTCATGGATACAATAAATCATGGGAAACCAGCATAACTCACCTTATGTTTCTCAAAATATTTGGATTTAGACTACCATAGGGATGAAACAGACAAGAACAAATGCAGCAGCGAAGCAATGAATCTGCCAGAAAGAAATTTCCACAATGAAAAGTGATCACAGCAAGTTTACCATAAATTGTGATGACTATATTTGGGACGAAAAACATGAGAATGACGAGCATAAGCCAAATTATCATTTTTGCAACCCATCCACCATGGTGCCATCCATCACGCCTATCATTTTGGTCCTTCACACCAATCATTATCAGCGAAAGTGCAGCAAAAAATAGGAAATTTCCCAAGCTCACCCGCAAAACTGCACTTATCTGATACCATTCTTTTGACTGAGAAGAACTACTTATCCCTGCAATGAAAGACAACTTGAGATCCTTGCAATTACGAAACTAAGAGCAAATTTTTTAGAGCTGCATTGACTGAACCATGCACGACAAACTCAATTAAAACTATCAAAACATGAGCACATAAATAGTTTAGATGCCACAAAGCTGGAAGTAAATAATTATATAACTGTGATACGGCTAATTCCATTGCATTGAGACATTTAGGACAGGAATGTTATCATCAACATAAATGGGAAAATAGAACTACATTATTGGAAACTTGCTTTATTGCATCAGCTCAGAGTATGCAAATGCCAGGTGGATTATGTGTACTATTTGTAAAAAGCAATCAAAAGGTACAAATTAAGAACTTTGTAGCTTCGTCAATATAATTTGCAAAATGGTCCGAAAGTTCAACCTTATTTCAGCAAACCTAATAAATGTTTCTATATTGTTACAACCTTGGCCCTCCAAGGTTGTCAAAATAGGAGCACTACGCGTACGTAGTACCACCTCATGCAACGAAAGCAATAAAACAATCAACTCGGGATGCGGAATCAATAATAAATCAAGAACGGAAAATTGCAGGCAACCGATATGGAGCAATAAAGAACCAGATCAAACGAGGACAATAGGAAGGCAAATCCACTATCAACTATTTATAAAGTAGAGAAACAAATCTAAAATTCCCAAATGACAAAAAGGGACAAACCCTAACAACACCGACAAAACAAAAAGGATCCTACCAAATCGGAGAACAACACACGATCACGTGCCAAAGAACCTCCGCAAATCTCCTCTCAAGCCACTGGGATAGCCTCCTCAAAACTCCTCTGATGTTCTCCTGAAATCGCCAAAGTGTCTCCTCTCAAAACCCTTGCTCGCTCAAGTATTCACGAGCATTGTCAGAACGAAAAATTTTAATAGTGATATCATACAGAGTGGAAGTCTCTAAATAAAAACTCCGGAAAATATGATGTAATTCAGAACGATCTTTCATCAAATATAGCCGGGTAATACGAGAGTAATCATTAATAAAAATGACAAAGTAGTGATAATCATCGCCAGTAGGAATACATATAAGACCCCATATATCCGAATGGATTAAATGGAAAGGTTCCATAGCGCGACTCCCAACGCGTGATTTGTGAAGGAAAGGAAGTTCCATGATGTTTGCTAAGCTGACAAAATTCACACAAAAAACTATCTAACTTAGAACAAGAGGGGGCTAATAGTTTGAGATTTTGTAATTAGGGGTGACCGAGACGAGAGTGGAGTAGGTGAGGTGACACTGAAGCCTCAGCAGCAACACTGGAGGGCATAATAGCCTTAGGATCACTAGTGTCAGCCATCATCCACAAAGATTCAAATCAAGAACACGAGAGCTCCCTCAAGGCTAAGATATCAGCAAAATCAGAAAGAAACCATAGTAAAAAGGCACAGAAGAGGCTCCAAAGAAAAATAACAGCAAAACATTATGAAGAGGCGAAACTTCCACCAGATTAGTCAAGAGTAGACAAAGTGGCATAGTAGAGCACAAAGGAGAAGAAAGGAGCACCGAATAGAGCAAAAGAGGCAGCGTCAAAGTTCCTGTTCCTAGGCATGATGGCATGGTGGCGTGTGGGCGCATGGGCGCCACGCGCAAGGGAAGCGGCGGCGCGTGGGAGCGTGTCCGGCGGCTGGCGGCGACGGGATTTCAATGGGTTGGGCGACTCACTATCCTCTGTGAACCTGTGGTGGTTGTTTGGTCAGTGGGTGAGGGAGTGGGCTGGTTTAGGAGGTTGAATGGCATGTGATTTTAGGGCAAAGTCGTCCAGGGTTGTGCGGTGGTCTGGGCAGGTTGTCGACGTCTGGGCTGTCCTTGGCGGTGCTCGCCAGCATCTGGGTAGGCCAGAGAAGGTCACCGGAGGTGAGGTGGTGGGTGGCGGTGTTAACGATGGTTTCAGAACAGCAAGTGTACTGCCTCGTTAAGTAGTAATAAAATATCGATCCCACAGGAAATTCTCCGTAACAGTGTATATCAAATTCGTGACTCTTTAAAACGGTGAAGCAATCGAATAGGAATGATAGCGAGAAATTTAAAGATGAAAATATAAATGGCAGTAATGTAAAGGTGCAAATTCTCAAGCTACAACCTCCACGACAAGGGCCACTCAACAACCACTCCAAACACTATAGAATAGCAGTGAGGCCTAAGATCGCTGAACTACTTCCGCGCAGTTAACCTTGGAGGTGATCAGTTCTGAAACCACGGCTATGAAGAGTGACGTTGCAACCAAATTTTGAGAACTGGAAAAGTAAAAAGAAGACTGTAAATGCGATGAAATAAAGTGCGAAATTGTATTAAAATGTTTTGGTCACAAGGACCTTGTTCACAATGAACAATGATGATCACAAGGATCGATAGTGATCGCGTTGATCACTTTACACACTCTGAATCCTTACACTCTCACTGTTGGAAACATATGAATGTGGGAAGACTCCTGTTGACATTTTGGTTTTGATGTATGACAAACGTATATAGGATATGACAAATATTCATATGACTCATAACTTAAAAGCATGTGATGTTGATTGTTGAATAAGTTTGCTTGATTGTGCATTGGAAGATTGTTGAATAAGTATTTGGAAGAATCGTACAGCACAGAGGGAGCTGCTCATATACCAGGTTCATTACTGGGAATGAATTTTCTGACTGCCACGTGGAGATTTTCTTGTTCGAATGGTATATCTTTTTTCTAGCCTATATTCGAATTTCTCAGATTATTTAAAATGAAATACAATCCAAAATTGAATATATTTTCAATTGGTATTTTGTTTTAAATAGAATCTTGGATTTTTAAATATTTAGTTTGAAAAAGATATTTTCAAATAAAAGAAAATCT
>JAOWBR010179223.1:0-10826 GCA_028571145.1 Dionaea muscipula
AAGAAACAAAATTTTTTGAAGATCTACACGGTCAAGTTCGGTACCTTTAACTCGTTGTTCATATGTGCATTGATCACGCATCATGAGAGCTGCAGCCTCTCCATTCAATGGATCTGAAGGGTTGGGATATAAAAGAAGTTGTGGAAGGAACACCTCGAAAACATTTACCAAATCTGGGATATGCAAGTATCACATGTAAGACAAATTGCTCCAACAACTAAGAGCAACTCCAATGGTGTAAAAAAGGCTGCTAAAGCTATATTTTAGCAATAGCAAGCACAAATTCTCTACAATGGGCGGCATTTAGGCCTCTCGAAATTTCGTAATGATCAATATTGTGCTAAATATGGCACGGAGAATAGCAATGCCAAAATTTAGCAATGCTAGATGGTTGGAAAATGGTGAAAAAATATGTAAATGCTAAAATATAACATGATACCACTGGAATAAGAGCATCTCCAGTGGGAGGTATTTGGAGCTGCTATTGCTATATTTTAGCAGAAGTTTGTAAAAAAATAACTCCAATGCAAGACATTTGGTCCATACAAATTTTGTCTTTGCTATATCTAATGTCAAATATGACATTGCATATAGCATGTTTGCTATAATATGGCATGTAGGAAAAACTAGATTTAGGAAAATTAGTTGAAAAAATAGTGGGAAAAATTAGATATGCTAAAATATAACATATCTGCACTGGAGTGACATTGATAAATTAGAGCAAAATATCATTGTTCATTACTAAAAAATAGCATTGAATAGACAAATTTGTCTTGGTGCATTGGAGATGCTCTAAGCTGCAGTGATCCCATGGACATACCCCAGAGCACACTGGGCGAACCACATAAATCAATGTGTTATTTTCTTTGCTTCTCTTCGAATTTCTTATATTGCACTAATCCTGGGTTGTGATTCCCCACTCAACACAAACTTCTCTGTCATGTACCATGTCCTCCGTGATACCAAATCATTCTATTAGTTTTCTTTAAACATTTATTCAGTCTTCCTCTTTCTCTCTTAACTTGCACCTCTTCTATTACTTCATATCTTCTCGTTGGTGTATTACGATGCTTATGCTGAAAATATTACCGTGCAATCCTTGTGGTCCCTTTGTCTCGTTGAGGAGCCATTAATTTGGTATATCAAATAAATGTAGGAGCATTCCGATAAAATAAAATGTAGGCATTAGCTTGATACGAAATTGTGAAAAGTACAGAACCTGCTCTTTTTCCTAATAGACCCAGTATGTATCCAATGGACATGTGCTTGTGATTTGTGAGATTAATTTCCAATATTTGAAGCCACATGTGGGCTTCACCTGAGTACCTGAGCCATGGGGCACCTGAATATATTGAGGGTCTTCATTTTGTGGAAAATCTTTCAGGCGCAACGGGCGCGTGGAAAACTGATTCTGGAAGTACAAGAAAGTTTTACAGTTGATGCATTCATTGGGAATGCGACCGACTGGGAAAGAGTTTGCATGGGAAATCTTGTTGGCATGCCTGTGGTTGTCATTCCAGTGGGGTTTGCTGAAATATGTAACCAGCAGCCTTCAAGCAATAGCTCTCAGAGGAGAGCCATCACAACAGGCATCTTCACTCCTCATGGCCGTGATTACATAGTTAAGTCCATCCTGTTTGTTTACATTTGCCTAAAGTAAAGTGGTTGGTTGGCTTTGTGGTTTACTACATTAAATGTGCATTTCTTCATTAGCATGCATATTGATTTTCTATTTGCAGGCTCTAGGACTGGCTATGGCTTATCAGTCGGTTACTGATCATCATAAACAACGTCCGCCAATTGATGATATCGAGGTCCATGTTCCAGATTCACGTACGCCGACGGCTGTCCATCCAAGGAATTTACATGGTTAGGGTAAGTGCGAAATGGCCAGTTGATGGCACTTGACTTAAGCAAACTTCAAAAAGTCATCAGTTGGCCTGAAACTTGTGAAACGGTTCGCGGGAAATCACCTCCAAGTTTGGAGTGTTTTCAAAAGAATCATCACTACTAAAACTAGCCAAAACTCCAAAACTAGGCTTCGGTCGATGTTTTCTCGAAGACTAGGTGATAACTCGGATTTTAAAGCAGGACATGGTAAAGGGTATGTATTGAACTTCAATACACATTCTCCCAACCTCCGAAACTTTAATAGCACAAGACAATCAACTTCTTGAGGTATGATAGGGCGCAAAATGAGAGTCGAGGTTAGAGAACCGAAAGCTAAAGGTTCAAATATCCCATATCATATGGGATGGGAGGAACAAGTCCAAGAAAAGAATAGAGAAAAGAATGGTCACCTATTGGTCTACAAGTGGAGTATGGCTAGTTCCCTATTGGTATCGATGTTGATAAAACACCGAGCAGAGTTCTGTGGAAACCGCAGCCTGTAGTCTCATTTGCATACGTGTACTTTATATGCTATGCTTGCGTGCTGTATTTCGTTTAGTCGTTTAGTGAGTGTACTATTACTATTCCTAAGTGCAGGTTCGGTAATTCATGCCATGCTGGATGGATGAGCAAGATATGCGGAAGATGGGGCGGCCTGCCTCCTCAGTCTCCTCGTTCTCTTTTACCTATGCCATGATGCTCTGTAAGAGGGAAAGCAACAATTTCCAAACCATAACGAGAAAATCACTGGCGCTCGGACTCAGCCGACGGCCTCATAAACTAACATGAGAAAAAGGCACTGCAAGTGAATAGAACATTTCTTCACTCGACGAGTAGATCTCGGACGAGGAGCTGCAGCTTCTCCCTTCTCATTCTCTTCCTCTTTCTCACCACTTTTTTCATCATTGCTGTTGCCGGCGTCAGCTGCACCTACAATATTGCTCTGAGATTCTTCAGCCTACACAAGGTGACAAATGATGACATTTCCCTGCTGCAAAGGGAAAACAAATCAGGATGAATACCAAACAATAAAGAGAAAACAAGTTCATTGAAACTCCCAGCTTTCCTCCCACCCAAAATGCTCATTAAGAAGATACTGACAGGAGTGTAAATGATACGATATAGTTAGAGTTCGGCTCGTGATTCGGCTCTAAAAATGTTTGAAAAGTTAGGCTCGGAAGATCCAGCCACGGAAGATCAAAAGAAGTCATTAGCCAGGAAAATTTCCACTTCACACCTAAGACACCGGTAGTAGCTTCATCAGCCTTCTGCTTTTTCTTCTCAGCTTCAAACTTGGGCTTTCACAAATCTGTGTCCAAACCTCTCAGCAGTCTTCTCATCACTAGCTATCAGCATATTGTCAAAAAATATACCATCATGCATAGTCCAGATCTCTATACCAATTCCAGCAACAGACTCAAAGTTTGGACTTTCCAGCTCGAAGTAGTTGGGGTCGGGAATTTCTCGCGACTTCCAAATACCGTGGTAATTTGGATTGTCAATCAGAGGAGAATACCATTTACCCTTGTACGTGGGGTTTCTCTTCATTGGCAATGGCCTATGGTAGTAGTCTGTTTGAAAATTTTCATGACTGTCACCTATTTTTCCAAATATGAAATAGTAGTTTAGAGAATAGTCCAATCAAGATAGTCAGGATCGAGATCCTACCTTGGATCGTTGGGGGATTGGTAGAATCGGATCGTTGGATCGGAACGTAGAATCGTAAGATCCAAGAGAAAATAGTAAAATAACATTTTTTTTTTAAAATAGTAAGATCATAGTAAAAGTTTATAAATCCCTGAGTTTTTTTGTTTGTATGAGCACATTTATAAAAATATTTTTAATTCTAAATAAGTACAAAACTTACACATTTATAAAAACTTACACATTTATAAAAATACTTACATTTGTGGCAGGAATACTTGATCATCCAAGGCTAGTAAATCTAAAGTCATCATCATTACCAATATATGCATATTCCTCTGTTCAGTTGTTCCGTTGCTAACAGCAAGCAGATTATCACCGGTCATCACCAATAGAAGTAATAAAATCATTTAGATCATCATCCATGTTATTTGAACCAACTCCAACTTGAACTTTAGTAATTTCTTCATCACTAATTTCTTCATCAACAATATCCCCAACATCTATATTGAAAAAAGAAAAGAATGAATGATTCATGGCTGATAGGGATTGGAAGAAAGGTTATTTTTTCGTTCGGGGAGATATTTATAGCGACATTGATCGTGGCTGCATACCGTACGAATGGAAGACCATAGGTAATTAATTTTCTCGATTCAAAAAGTAGGATGACTAATTGACTGAGATTTATCTGTATGTCTATTTTGCAACTGATGAGGTAAAGGGTATTCTGCACGGGGGTTACGATGAGTCGATCAAAATTGTGAAATCGATTGAGAGGTTACAGGTTGAGGAACATTATTGTAATATTTTGTTGACGGAGGAGAATATTTCTTTGTACGATTTTTGGGGATCGATCGAGCTGTCATCAGGTAATTGGTACCCTCTCCCGAGTCGATACAGTTCATATTGACTTCTTCTAAGATCGTTCGAGATTCTTAAATTCGATCTAGTCTTATTTCCTTCTTTATCGGATGTTGAGCGGGCGTTTGCAGACAAAATCATGAGTAAGAAGTTTACTTCGGTAAGCATTGAGGAGTTGAAGAATAGGGCAAAAGCGAGGATTGCTGGGAAAGGTCAGGGGAAATCTCCCCCTGCGTCGAGTGTGGCTCCTACGTCCGTGCCTAAGGATAAAGCCAAGTTGAACAGAAAAAGGGGGGAAGTTGTGTCGGACGAAGGAGCAATCACTTTAAAGTTTTCAGAGGAGGCATCGGTCTATGCCGATCCTACTTCTTTGGTGGAGCCGCTCGACGAGTTTCTCTTTCCCAAGGATCTCCAACGCTAATGGGTGCGACCGAGGTGATTGACCTGAGTATTCAGGAAATGATGAAGGTATGATTTGTGCCTTTAGTCGTGCGATTTCCTTTCTTAGGCCTTTTTCTTATTTTTCCTTCCTTTAATTTTACCAAGCTAGGGTTGTAGATGACGTTGTTCGCCCATCAACAACATTCAAAGAATATAACCAAGCAGGCAGATCTTCGTATGGAAATTCAGAATTATCACTTGTCCGAAACATCCCTAAAAGAAAAACTCGAAGGATCGGAGAAGGAGGTCGATCACCTCAAATAGGAGTTGTTCGAGAAGAATTATGAGAACAATCAGCTGATAGAAGAAATGAAGGGCATAGCCATGAACACCGTGATCGAGGCGTGCGGAAAGCTGATGAGAGAATATAAGGATGAACGAATTTCTGAGTGGGATGTCGACGGGGACATAAAGCTTTGGGAGGATCTCTTAGCTTCGTCTCCCCCTCAGACTGAAGCGATCGAACGAGAAGGTGAGGATGATGACTTAGGTATTTCCAACCTTTCCCCGCTTTCGAGGGGACAGTTGTGACGTGGTGAAAAAACATTTGGTCGTATGAAAAACTCCTATTTCTGTAATAACTTAATATTTATGTTTTGACAATAGGAATTTACTTTTGAGTTAGAGATAATACCTTTTGAGATGTAGTGTGTTCCAACTATTGTTGATTGAACGTCCGTTTCATGCTTCTAACTTGTGAGCACCCCGTCCGGCAGCACACGTTATGAGGTATGGGCCTTCCCAAGTCGGTCCCAACTTCCCGGTTCCCCCTTCCTTGGTGTTTTGGAATACTCGCCGAAGTACCCAATCACCAGGTTGGAAGGTTCTGAGTTGTAAATTCTTGTTGTAATGTCAGGTGAGCTTCTGCTGATAGATGATGGTTTGTTCGACAACTGATTCTCTTAGTTTGTCGACAGTGTCCAGATTTTGGATGAGTTGCTCATTGTTGTTGGGTTCGTTCGAGAATCTGCTTCTAAACGTGGGAACATGTGCTTCGGTTGAGATTACTGCTTCTGCTCCATAGACGAGTGAGAATGGCGTTGAACCGGTTGAATTTCCTGTGGTGGTTCAATACGACCATAATACCCTTGTTAGTTCGTCCGCCCATTTGCCCTTTACTTTATCGAGCCTCTTCTTGAGTGTGGAAATGATTATCTTGTTAGTGGATTCGGCTTGCCCGTTCGCCTGAGGATATCTCGGGGTTGAAAAACTTAACTTGATTCTCCAATCTTTGCAAAAGGTTTGGAAATCAAAGTTGATAAATTGCGAACCGTTGTTTGTTACGATTTCCTTTGGGATTCCGAACTGGCAAATGATATTCTTACAGATGAAACTTTGCACTTCTTTGTCACGAATCTGAGCGAATGCTTCCGCTTCAACCCACTTAGAGAAATAATCTGTTACTGTCAGCATGTAGACCTTTGCCCTAGGACGGTCGGTAGTTTTCCGACTATGTCCATCCCCCACTTCATGAAAGTCCAGGGGAAGGAGATGAAACTTAATCGTTCTGGAGGTAGATGTCATACTTAGGCGAAACGCTGACGTTTGTCGTACTTTCGTACGAATTCGGCTGCATCCTTTCTCATTGTGGGCTAGTAGTACCCGGAGGTTAGCGCTCGATTGCTGAGGCTTCGTCCGCCGGAATGGTTCCCACCCTTTCCGTCGTGGAGGTATGTAGGATCTGGACTGCTTCGAATGGTCGAGCGCATTTTAACAATGGCCCTCCGTACGACTTTTTATAAAACCGATCCTCGAAAATTGTAAAACGTGCGGCTTTCGTTCGGACTTTCCTAGCTTCCTTTTTGTCCAAAGGGAGTCTCCCTTTGGATATGTAAGAGAAAAGAGGGGTCGTCCAATCTTCTTTGCTCGGCGTAATTTCTGTTATTGATCTTGTTTCTGCCCGAGTTGCTGGCCACTCGAGATAAATGATCGGAACGGTTAGGTAGTCTTTTGATTATATCGATGCTTCCAAGTTAGCTAATGCGTCTGCGTGACTATTTTCTTCATTGGCCTCTTCCACTCTCTCCCTTGTACTGTGGTAGTTGTCGGTTTGAAAATTTTCATGAGACTCTCACCTATTTTTTCAAATAAGAAATTGTAGTTTAGAAAGTAGTTCAGAGAGTAGTCCAATTAGCAATGTTAAGTTTTCATGTCCCTCACCCTTTGCATGCTTCTAAACACCTGAAACACAAAACACATATCACCGCCCCCCAACTATTTCAGACAACTATTCTGAAAACAGAGCAAGCACCTTGAAAGGCCAAATTGACACCCCTCCCCCCAAGGGGAAAAACACATACAAAAACAGGAAAAAAGCAAATGTATGAACTAACTTTGGTGAACCGCTTGCAATATTACATGTTTCAGCTTCTTTCGATTTTCGTGAGACACAAGAGAAGGATCATGCCTTCTGCTTTCAAAAGAGCACCAAACTTCACTTTCAGATATAGTGATGCATGATGGTGACCCATGCAGAACTCCTTTTACCTAAAACTTTGTTAAGAGCATGTACAATAATGGTACATAGAATTGAGAGTATAAAAAAACTCCAAAAACTGACATGTAAACTTATTTTAGAGTGTGAAAAAAAATTGAGTTGAAAAAATTAGTATAACAAGATAAATAAATAAATAACCGGCACCTATCCCCCCCCCCCCTCTCTCCTCTGCCCACCAACTTGCCAATTTCCAAAGCAAGTGGTTGGGTCCCTTGCCAACACCCCCTCAATCAGAGCATCAACAATGGTGCGATATTTTTGGAGAGGGTGAATAGTGAGAGAATTGTATAATAATTGATAGAGATTTTTTGAGTGTGAATGAGAATTTTAGAGCATCTCCACCAGATATTCCAAATTTGGAGTTTTTCTCCCCTTCACTATTCACATCATCCATCCTCTAAATTTTCATTCATATTTAAAAAATTATTACACACCACTCTCATTATTCATCCGTTACATATTCTCCAAAAAACTCTAAATTTAAAATTACTATTCATTCACTCCAAAAATCGTTACACAATACCTCTCACTATTCATCGACTTATATTTACATCCACTCCAAAAATCATTATACAATCCTCTCATTATTCACACACTCTAAGAACTCTAAATTTTTTTACTTGGTGGAGATGCTCTTAGTGGATGAATAGTAAGAGAGTTGTGTAATGATTGTTTGAGGGGATGAAAAGAAATATTAAAATGTTCGGTTTTACTAGGGTCAAACGATTTTTTGGGTGAAGATATCTGACCCAAGATAAGATCAGAATCTATGAGTTCTTCAAAACTTGGTTGTTGTGTTAGGAGTGCTTTCTTCTTTCTTAATCTAGTGGTTGACCCAACATATGACATGCACCACAACAGGTATCAGATGTGCAAAACGATATGCTAAAGGCAAAAAATCACAAGACAAAACAAAAACAAGTCCTCGGTAACGGCGCCAAAAATTGATCGTTTTCGTCACAACGTAATCAAAATAATAATAATCCCTTGATAAGTGTTCACTCAAGAATTGAGCAAGTGATAGGCAAGGGGTTGAACCTACAGGGAGTTGTGATGATGTTAATCTTGTGTAAAAATGCACCTAATAGTGAATATAATAATTCACAAATAAGTCAACGTGGGGGTGTGTGATAAATGGTAAAAGAACTGTAAAAACGAATAATCATGTAACACACAATTATAGTGAGCTCAGACGGTGGTCCCATCTAACTAATCACTGAATGGTGATAAACTAAATATCATAATCAATGGGGGAATGGGCAGATGTGGATGTCAAATAAGGTCAGTGACCCGTCTGACTATCAGACTCAAAGAATTAAGAAACTCAGTACCGTATGACTATCTTGACCTAGGCAGACACTGAATTCGAGCATCAGGTCAAACTGTCTAACGAATCACTCGTGTAGTTGACCAAGGATTCGGTCACCTCAAATCAACACTAACCAGCCTATGAGAACAAAGATTGTCAGGCTTCGTCTCTACTGATTGTCTTATGATTAGGATTCAAGTCAAGAAAATATAAAACAAATCCGTAATAAAGGATTGATCTTAAAATGCCTAATGGAAGCTTTCACTTACCAAGAAATCTTAGTTGTCGATATCTAACTAAGAAAGCATCCAGTTGAAGGCCACAAATAAGCAATGATACCTTCTTTCGTCTCTTGAGTCAAGAAAGGTACACAAATGTAAATGCAAGACATACTAAAGTAGTCAGAAAGAACTAAAGAACTTAAGTGGAGTGAACTGCAAATCTTTGAAGGTCAAAGATTCACAAGCCCAAAAGAAAGAAACTTGTTACCCACGGGTCAGATTGTGAAAATACACTCTAGACTCGGTCACTGGACGTGTGGAAGAATACTTCTGATCCAGCAATATACACTTTAAGAATTGGTTCCAATACTCCCTCTTTTGAGTGTAAGTATGAGAAATAATAATCGAAGGTATGGGATGTAGATCACGTATGAAAATCTACCCAAGAATGCAATTCAGACTCTCCATGTTCTCAAAATGTTGAATATTGTCCAAGAAAACAAGATTGGGAGAAAAGAAGTCTAAATCGATCGAATAAACTTCAGAGACAAAGTTATTATTTACATTGAACTATGAAAACTAATTTACAATGCACTTAGGCCATTGAGACTATTGATTTCTCAGTAACAATGACACTAAGGCACTTGAGAAAATGAAGCTCAAGAATATAAGTATGCAATGTGTGCTTGGATGCTTGAAAAATGTGATCCTTTTCAGTGGAATACATGACCCCTATTTATAGTTTTGCCTCTAACTAGTGGCAGTTACAGATCAATGGTTGAGATTAATCTATCTTAACCTAATGGCTAAGATCATCTTGGTTGTTGTGGAAATATCTGCTAGGTAGTTAGAAAGATTCTTCTTCTAGAAGCAATTCTGTTGAGAGACAGTTGAGAATATTCTCCATAGTCAATCGGTTCGTTGAAATCCTTGCAGGTGAAGTATGTACTCAGACGTTTGCTTAAAGAGTCACCTCTGATTATGGTTGATAGTTACGTCTGGTAGCAGACATATCAGACGATGATATACAATTTTCCTTGAGGGAGACGGTAAAGCAGATGTAGTTGATGTCCTTTAGAGTTTGTAACTCTTCCTCAGTCGGTGATAACATAGACAGGGGATTGGTCTTCAATTCTTCAGTCGTGACAAGCTCCGATCCGGATTCTCGTAACTTCTGCTATCAAAGACTTGGAAAGATGTCATGAGAAATAAGCTGGTCCGGATTCTCATACCATGACTTATGTAAAGATAATGTCTATGAGATGAATGATAAGAATGTATCGACTGATTATAAGAATAGGGACAAAGTCTCGTCTGGTATATGAGATGCAAACGTGAGTTTAGGTATAGATGACTCAAACGTTGCAATGTCTGGTACGAAAATGTCGTCTAGCATTGGTCAGATGTAGATGGTAGAAACCGTCTAAATATAAAATGTGTTAAAAATCTGCTATTAAGCATGAGATAATATGACTATGGAAATAAGGGTTGTAAATATAGATGAGTATAGTAACTAGTTCAAGAGGGGTAGTAAATTGAGTTTTTAAAATATTTGGACCAATTAACACACAACAATGCCTTAACTTAAAAGTAGAAAGGTTCAGTGTTGTAGGGGGATTTTCCCCTTGGACACGTAGACAAAGGGTCCGAGCTTGGACCCTCCGGCCTGAATTGACTAGACCTGAACTCATGGTCAAACCCGTTCAACCTCGACCAAACTTGACCAAACCCATCCTGAAAGATTCCCCATCTCGCCACGAGCGTGTAGGCGTTGACCGTTCGTCGATCAGAGCTCCGGATTGCTCAAACAGACTTTCCGAGGTTTCTGTCACTTTACCCGACCGATTCTGCCCGGCTACAGCCGTAGCGACCTGCCCGGCTACGGCTGTAGAGCTCCTCTACGGTCGTAGCGCACCTGCCTGGTTCGCCTGCCTGGCCTACGGCCGTAGCGCTTTGCTATGAC
>JAOWBR010179234.1:0-10825 GCA_028571145.1 Dionaea muscipula
CGTGATTATCTTGAATTCAACGTCTCTTAAATGATTGATATTAAATTCTGTGAGTTCGAATTTAATATGTCTTATCCGTCTTTAATAAATTCCTCATCCTTAGACACATGGCAGATTCTTTGATTCCGGCTTTGAAAACCCTAGGTTAAGATAACCCTAGATTGCTTCTGTCTCGACTGGTAATAAGTCAACTGTAATCTTCTGAACTAAGTTCCCTCGACTGTGCTTCCTCGACTGGGCTTCCTTGATTGAGCTTCCTCTACTGAGCTTCCTCGACTGAGCTTCCTCGACTGGGCTTCCTCGACTGAGCTTCCTCGACTGGGCTTCCTCGACTGGGCTTCCTCGACTGGGCTTCCTCGACTGAGCGTCTTCGACTGAGCTTCTTCGACTCAGCTTCCTCGACTGAGCTTCCTCGACCGAGCTTCCTCGACTGAGCATAGTCAACTGCCTCCAGTAGACTGCATCCACTAAACTGGAACATGTAGACTATATCTTCTCAACTGAATCTGCTAGACTAAAACTTCTTAACTGAATCTGCTAGACTGAAACTTCTCAACTGAATCTGTTAAACTGAATCTTCTTGATTGGATCTTCATGGCTAGATCTTCTTCACTTATCCTAACCTGCATAGGTTGCAATATGCAACCTTTAATGTTAATCTACAATCTTAAATGTCTAAACAATGTTATGGACTGATTTATATCAGCTCCTCCTAAGATATACAGTCTTATCAAATCCTGATGTCTATCATATTTTATGCATCATCAAAACTTATTTATCTTCCATTTTATCTTTCAACTTCTCTTAGCCTTCAATGACCCATGGCTCATCCCACGGGTTATCGTCGGTAGCACCCGGTTTTGGGTGTTACAACTATGACCAGACCATTTAGTATCACCCGGCAAGGCCAATGTGGTGGTCGAGTCTTTGAGTCGGACGACAGTTGGGGTTGTTGCTTGCTTGACAGTTCAGTCTCAGTTAATTGAGGAGTTTGAGAGGCTTCAGATTCAGCCAGTGCAGAGTGGTGTTGGGGGTGGTGCTTTGATTTTCCAACTTCAGTTGAGAACAACGTTACGGGACAAACTTCCAGCTTTGCAGCGGGATGATGTTGAGCTGAAGGTCATCATTGATAGTTTGAGTGGTGGAGATGATTCTGAGTTTGCTTTGGGATCTGATTTGATTTTGAGATTCAGGGGACGTATTTGCATTCCCAGTGATGATGAGGTGAAGAAGGAGCTGCTGATCGATGCACATTGCTCGTGGTTGAGTATTCATCCCGGTGCCACCAAGATGTACCATGACTTGCGGGAGCGTTTTTGGTGGCGGGGCATGAAGAGAGAGATAATAGAGTTTGTGGCACAGTGTCTGACTTGCCAGCAGGTGAAGGTTGAGCATCAGCGGCCTGCGGGCAAGCTTCAGCCTCTCTTTATTCCGGAGTGGAAGTGGGAGCACATCATTATAGACTTCGTTACAGGGCTTCCAGCTACCCGGGTAGGTCATGATGCTGTTTGGGTAATATTAGATCATCTCATGAAGTCTGCACATTTTCTGCCGATCAGGGTGACATTCATCTTGGAGCGGTTAGCCCGACTCTACATGAAGGAAATTATGAGACTGCATGGTACTCCAATTTTCATTGTGTCAGATCGAAGTTTATTTCACGATTGTGTCAGATCCAATTTTCATTGTTTTTTCCACGATTTATTTCAAAGTTTTGGAAGGCTTTCAAGAAGGCCTTCGGAACCATATTGAGTTTCAACACGGCATACCATCCGCAGACCGACGGTTAGTCAGACCGGACGGTTCAGACGCTGGAGGACTTGTTGAGGGCATGCTTATTAGATTGGGAGGGGAACTGGGATGACCAGTTCCCGTTGATTGAGTTCTCCTACAATAATAGCTTCGAGACCAGTTTGGACATGGCGCCCTATGAGGCTCTGTATGGCAGGCGGTGCCGATCACCTATATGTTGGTTTGAGGTTGGCGAGCGTCGGCTTTTGGGTTCGGAGTTGGTGGAAGAGTCTAGTGAGAAGATTTCCGTGATTTATGACCGTTTGTTAGCAGCTCAGAGTAGACAAAAGAGCTATGCTGACAACGGACGTAGAGATCTTGAGTTTCAGGTTGACGACAAGGTCTTCGTGAAGTTTTCTCCTTGGAAGGGGGTCATTCGGTTTGACAAGAAGGGGAAGCTGATTCTGCGGTTTGTAGGTCCATTTGATGTTTTGGATCGGGTTGGGGATGTCTCATATCGAGTAGCTTTGCCTCCTAACTTGGCGGATGTACACAACGTGTTTCATGTTTCCATGCTGAGGAAATATGTGCACAATCCGGCCCATGTTATTGACTTTGCTCCTCTTCACGTGCGTGACGACATGACGTATGAGGAACAACCCGTGGAGGTGCTTGACTTCAAGGAAAAGGTTCTTCGCAACAAGATTGTTCAACTTGTAAAGATTTTATGACGCAATCATGCGGTTAAGGAGGCCACGTGGGAGCGCGAGTTTGAGATGTGCGAGAAGTACCCTCATTTGTTTGCCGGTATGTTCTCTCTATTATTCGGTTTCGTTTGATTTCGGGGTCGAAATCCTCTTTGAGGGGGGAAGAATGTGACGGACCTACCTTTTGAGTCGGTCCTTGGTTTTGATTTTCGAGGACAAAAATCCTTTAAGGGGGGAAGGATGTGATAACCCGTTCCGGTTTAAGTTGAATTGGGTTATTTATTATGACTCGTTCGACTTTTATTTAGCTTGGGTTATTTAATTCTCAAGACTTCCATCTTAGCCCACTCGGGTGGAAGCGGTCGAGGGAATTCTGTTCTGGAGGTTTCGGGGCCTAAACCCGACGACGATATTTTATTTTCCTTATTCTTTTGATTCAAGTGGGGTCGGGAATTTACCTTCTCGCCCTTCTTTGATTAGGAGAATAATTTAGGGATTTCATTGGTAACTCCCAATCTTTTTCTCTCTCCCTCTTTCACATTTTTCCCTTTCTCTTCTCCCTCTCTTTCTCACGCCATTCTCTCTCCCTCTCCCCTTGGAGTCGGCCGACCAGCAGCAGAGGAGGAGGAGGGGCGCGATCATCGTCTTGGATTATCGACCGGTGGAGACTTCGTCACGTCATCCTCACATGGTCTCGGGTGAGTACATCGGTTTCGTTTCTTTTCTCCTCTTTTGATTTTTGGCCATGGGGATTTAGGGATGATGATTTTGATTTTCCTCCATGTGGTGTGATGATGATCAGACAATGGCAAAGGCGTGGAGCGTGGGAGATTTGAACCTTCAACGTGATTTGGTTTCTCCTCGACGAAAGGTTCGTTTCTTTTTTTTTCGTTCTGTTTTTCATTCATCGTCGTTGACTGTAGGTGGGGGATTGTACACCCATCGATGAGTTGGATTTGATCGTTGTGATGCTATAGATTCATGTCTTAGCATGAGAGTTCGATTTCGTCATCGTTGGATTCGTTTCGGGGTTTTCGGGATTCGTCCTGTTTTGTCGGTTTGCTTAATTTTCATGTGGTTCGCATTTGGGCATGTTCGGGGCATGGTTGGATGTCCTTTGGTGCATGTTTTCTAGGTGCATTGGTGTCAGATTTATCGGGTTTGTGTTTGTGATTTTGACTGCTCGCATTTTTGTTTTTCTGCAGTTTCTGCAGACGCAGGACGACCGGTCGACCGGTTGTGGGATTTCAATCGACCGGAAATTCGACAGGCTCTCTGTCCGTCCTCCTCTCTGCAGGAACAGGTAAAACGGTCGACCGGTCCTGAGACTTTCGGTCGACCGGTTATGCCTGCTGTAAGCTGTCCGCTCCGTTTCGCATTGTTTGGGTTCCCGATCATTCCGAGTCGCATCCTAGGCATTCTAGGAGATTCACTTAAGGTTTCTAAGGCATTGTTTTGCATGATTAGCATTGTTAGACGGTTTTAGTGATTTTTCCCATGTGTGGTTTTAGGTGACGACGTGATTGTCTACGGTGTGCCGTAGCATGAGGACTTGTGTGCTTTGGACTTGCTAGTATCCAGGTGAAGGGTGTATACGCTCCCTCCATCCTTTTCTCCTTTCCTTGATCCGTATTCTCTCTTGATTTCCTCACTCTGTTTTAGTACACAGTTCATGCCTATGTTGATGTTGTATGTCCACACTCTCTGGTTGAATTGATTCATGTTGTGGCTTATTTTGTTGTTGATTGTGCTGCATGAATTCTCTTGGATTTGTTTGTGAGTGAGTGCCGACCTGGTGAGGAACTAAAAAAGAAAAGAGTGGAGATTAAGATTACTTTCTTAGAGAAGGGAGTGAGATTTTACTTCCTTTGGGAGAAGTCCAAAGATTACATTCATTTGACCTTGGCCTCGCGGTTGAAAAATTACCGCTAGACACAACGTCCTTGGGGATTCTGCCGACGGGCGGGTGACTCATACGGTTGCCTTCGTGGTGAGTATCCTCGGAGCCATACCGGTTTACGTTCCACGGAGAGCAGGGACCCCCTTGTATATGTTGGCTATGGCATGTGAGTTGGTGAGTGGGTACATCTAGGATGTGCCGTGACCATTACCCCTGATTAGGGAACTATGGTATTGTTGGATTAGTGAGGCTGGAGACTCTCTTTGATATGATTCGATCTCATGATATGTTGTCTTGCTGATTACTGCTTCTAGCCTTATGAATGTGGATTTTATATTTCGTTTGAGTTGATGATCGCATGTTGATGTTTGTGATGGTTACTGCTTTCATAATCTATGATTTATGTAATTGTACTCGCACCGTCACTTCTCTCTTTGAATTTAATTCCATGAGTCGTATCTTGTAACCGTGGTGGGTAGTCCCCTCCTGTTTTTCCCCGATCACCTCCGGGCTCCGGATTAGGGTGGTCGGGTTATTCACATACGTTTGATCTGGACCATCCCCCACACCTCATGGAATTTTCGAGCATATTTATCTATCCAGCATGAGTTTGTTTCCTATTCTAACCCCGTGTACACCCCCGTTAAATTGTGTTTTCAAGTAGTTGACTGGCTAGGAGGATGCGCGCGGCGGGGAGACGGCGTGCCTCTTAGGATTGATCTTAGATTTTCATTTGACTTAGCACTTTTGATTCATTTAGTGCTTGAGGATTCTCCACATGTTTGTATGATTTGAATTGTGACTTCCACATGTTTAGATAGTTTGGGATGTAGACTTCCGCGTTTGAGTTTGTTTCAGGAGACTCTTGATGATTGATTTCACCCATGCACTATATTTAGACCATTGGTCCTTTTGGAGACCCCTTAGTATTTTCATGTTCAAGTTGATGTTTGATGTTGGGCCGTTGGTTGGTTTGTTGGGGTTTAGGCTTGGGCGGTCCGTGGTTAGGATCCACGGGTTGTACGCCGGTCCACCCGGGGTGGGGTGTGACACGTCCCCCCATAAGAGACTAATCCTAAGTGGCCGAAGTTACTTTCAAGGGAAAACTATGTTATGTGGAATAACATCCCTTTGTAAGCATAACCAATGGACTGTATCTGTATCTAAAATCAAGTGCTCGAAAGCAAACTAAAAACTGTTAAAATATCATAACTTTGGAGACAAGCTGAAACTGTCCTTTTCCATTCTTTCAAAAGCCACACATGAATCCTATTTCTACAAAGAGAATAGGATATAACTCTATCATGGACCATATCTTAAAACGGTTATAAAAGTACCTTCCATGAAGTCCACATAAAACCTAACAATAGTAAATCCCATGTTCATCGATAAATATATTTCAAAACCCATAATAATAAAATATAAGTTCATAAACACTCTATCACAATCTCCATCACAGAAAACCACGAGAAAGTACGTCTTTCATAATCATTAGCGTGCACCCCGGTACAATGGCCGGAACGATGTACCCAAACGGTATGACCGACCCTCCTCGTATCCGCGATCGACAGGACCATAATATAGTGTACTTTCCAAACATAGGAAAACCAACTGAAAACTACGAAAACACTACAAAGACCTATAGATCGTACAATATCAATATATGATTCTAACCAATAACTGAAGCAACTACAATGTAGGCTAACTGTAGATAAAGCAGAGGGTGTGAAGAAAATGATATCAGAACCATGGAAGGTCTTGAACTACCCTCACCTTTTGGAATATGAAAACAACCAACCGTTGGTTCTAGCTTGGACTGGATCAATCTTCCATTGATTCGGATTCGAGGTTGATATAGTTTCTTGTTTAGCCACACAAACCGACACAAAACATAAAGGTGAAAACCCGTGCTAACTTAAGCGAATAAATACCTCTATACTATAAACTCCTCTTAAAACCTCCTATTCTATCATAAATCATGCTTAAATATATGATGAAGATTATCTCTAAGTCTCGGGGATCAAGAGAACCCATTCCTTTCTTCTATATATGCCAAAATCCACCAACGACATTCCAAGCGTGCTCAACCATTAACAACCACTTACTAGCAAATTTCCAACATAATTATATCCTTATTAACCCAATACTCAGAAATAAAAATATCAGACATTATCTCCATCCCAGTACCCTTAATCAATTGATGATTAGGAGATTTATTTCCCTTACCTAGTCACAACCTGAAGATTTGATTCACAACCTCTTCTTAGTCTCCTCCTTCTCTGGTCTTTCCGTTTCTTTCTCTTATTCTTACACTATCGGTTCCTTTTTCTCTGCTTCTTAATTTCATTGACTGTCTTTCTTCAATCCTTACATTATTTTTCTTTTCCTCATCTTATACCGTGAGAAGCAAACAGCATAGGGAAAAGAATCCAGGCAAGTAGGTGAATGTCAGTAGCTAGCTATGTGGTGGCTGGTGGGGAACTTCCTGATGTTCCACGTGGGGCTCTTATCAGAAAACCATGAGGTGCTCCTAAGCTGAATATTGGAAACATATCCCATCTGATATATGACATAGTGAAAAAAATAAACACAACTTAATCTATTATATACACTACAAAAAACCAGGCTGTTACCGACGGCACTCATCTGTCGGTAACAGCCTCTGTGCCTTTGTACCTAAGGTCTCAGACCTCTCCAATCTTTGTTCATGTCCCGAAGGATAAAACCGTCATTTTACCCTCGACAACCAATCTCCGTAAAAGTGTGATTATTTAAGGTTTCTGAACCTTAAAAGTCATCAATGCCCCACTTTCGAGTCCATCCCGAGTGTCTTCAGATCTTCTGGGTCACTTCCCGAGACCCAGGGGTAAAACCGTCATTTTACCCCGACGATCGAAAAACCCGACTTTTAGGGTTCCAACACCCTAAAAGTTGTCCGTGCCCACTTTTGGGTCCATCCCGAATGTTTTCTGTCCGGATCACTTTCCGAGCCCCAGGGGTAAAACTGTCATTTTACCCCGACAACCGAAAACCTGATTTTTGGGGTTCCCGCAACCTTAAATATCGTATGTACCCATGTTGTATGCATGTTTCGACTTATCTATGCGTCGCATACAGACTGCTTCAACCAAGACTACTCCAGTCTAGACTAATTCTACCAAGATTGATCCAGTCTAGACTGCTTCTATGCTTTTCAGTCTCGACTGCTTCTCTGCTTTTCAGTCTCGATTGCTTCTCTACTTTTCAGTCTCGACTGCTTCTATACTTTTCAGTCTCGACTGCCTCTGCTCAAGTCTAGACTGCCTCTGCAACCTCGACTGCCTTTGTGATTTCCAGCCTCGACTGTCTCTGTGATTTGCAACATCGACTGCCTCTGTGATTTCTAGCCTCGACTGCCTCTGTGATTTCCAGCATCGACTACCTCTGTGATTTCCACCCTCGACTGTCTCTGTGATTTGCAATCTCGACTGCCTCTGTTATTTTCATCCTCGACTGCCTCTGTGATTTCCAGCATCGACTGCCTCTGTGATTTCCAACCTCGACTGCCTCTGTGATTTCCAGCCTCGACTACCTCTGTGATTTGCAACCTCGACTGCCTCTGTGATTTCCAATCTCGACTGCCTCTGTGATTTCCAGCCTAGACTGCCTCTGTGATTTGCAACCTCGAATGCCTCTGTGATTTCCAGCCTCGACTGCCTCTGTGATTTCCAGTCTCGACTGCCTCTGTGATTTCCAGCCTCGACTGCTTCTGTGATTTCCAGCCTCGACTGCCTCTGTGATTTCCAGCCTCGATTGCATTTGTGATTTGCAACATCGACTGCCTCTGTGATTTCCCGCCTCGACTGCCTCTGTGATTTCCAACCTCGACCGCCTCTGTGATTTCCAGTCTCGACGGCCTCTGCAACCTCGAATGCCTCTACAACCTCGACTGCCTCAGTGTCGACTGAATTTGGGCACCTCTATGGTCCCCCACTGTGCACAGAAAATCAATACAGTCTAATTCTTGTCCCCAATTGCTTTTGTATGAATTTCTTCCTAACCATCCATCAAAAAGGCAAAAGGATAATTTATAAAAAGTAGAGGATAAACTAACTTTTTCTTTTTGGACCATTTTTTTTTAAACTTCATCCATTCTTCCACCAACTTCAGCCCTTGGATTAAATTAGAGCAAATCTCAGCCCTCCATTTAATCAATGCATACCCTAAATTTTTCCTATAAAAAGGGCACCATCCCTTGGAATTTGAGATCTTCTTTTCCTTCCCCTTTTCTGATTCTTCTTGAGCTCTTTTTTTGTCTCTCGTAGCCATTCTCTTCAAGGGATTTGGAAAAGGAAAAAAAGGAGCTCTCTCATCCTACTTTAATCCATTCTTCCACACACCATAAACAAAGAAAAATACAAGAGAAGCTCTTACTATTGTGGAGAAGCATCCAGGCCAGCCACTCCTCTCTTCATTAGAGAGCCAAAGTATATTTCCTCTTCTTCTCTTCCTTGCTTAAAATATCACAAAAATGTCTAAATTCTATCTTCATCTCCATTCACCCTTCTAAGCCATGGACACCCATGCATGAACCTCCCCTTGACGTGTTTTTATTTTTTGAGTCTCGAGTGATACTACCGGAGTGAAACTCACTACCCACCGTTCTCGGATTGCACCATCCAATCTATCGGGGGTAGATATGCTCGATAGCAATATTATTTTGCTTGCCGAATATCATTTTCTGCGTTACCAGAATTCTTTTCGTTTCTTTTAGAGGTGAGGGCACGAAATCGTTCATACGTGTGTCTTTGCATTTTTTATCGTTTTCTCATGAATGTCCATTCATAATTTGTATGAAGTTATTATGCCCCCCACTTGTTTGTGATGCATGAATATATATATATATATATATACACTCTTGTAACTCATATTGATATAGGGGGATTTTCCCCTATAGACACGTGGCCAAAGGATCCGAGATTGGATCGTCCGGCCTGACCCGCCTGAACTCGAGCCCCCGATCAAACCATGGTCAAACCCGGTCAACCCTGATCAACTCCGACCGAACCCATCCTAGAATATTCCCCATCTCACCGCGAGCGCGTAGGCGCTAACCGTTCGTCAATCGGAGCTCAAACGAGCTCAAAAGGGCCTTCAGACCATCCTTTCCCCTACCCGGCGGATATCCGGATCCCATGCCCGGATATCCAGCCACCTTACCATGCCCGGCGGATATCCGACTCCTATGCCCGGATATCCGGCCAACACCTTCGCCTATATATAGGCGAGGCCCTCTCATTCTTTCGGACGGACCTTTTTTCTCTCACCTGCCCGGAGCCTTGCCCGGGAAGCCTGCCCGAGATCCCTGCCTGGGACCCCTGCCCGGAGCTCACTTGCCCGGCATCTCCGGATATCCGGCCAGACGTTCCGGATATCCGGCCGCTCACTCCTACCCGGCGGATATCCGGCCAAGGCACACCACATTGTCCGGCCTCCATCACCTGCTCGGCCTTATCTTTATCGGGATCCTTGTCCGCGATCCCTGCCCGGGGCCCGTTTGCCTGGCATCGCCGGATATCCAGCCAGACGTTCCGGATATTCGGCCGCCAACTCCTGTCCGGCGGATATCCGGCCAGGCTTTGTCCAGCCAAGACGTCTTCTCTTTTTTTTAGCCATTCTCCAACCCGGCCTTGCCCTCCCTCGGCCGAACGCCTATTCGGCAATTCTCACCCTCTTGACCAACCTCGTTTGACTGTTCTCTCTCTCTCTCTCTCTCTCTCTCTCTCTCTCTCTCTCTCTCATTCTAGCATTTCCCGGTTCTCCTCGTGCGTAGGAACTGCCGGTCATTTTGGACACTTGCTGACTTAAGCATCGGAGCGGTCTCCCCGGGGTCACACCTTGGGGTACCCTCTGACCTGTTTGCTCATCCCATCTCAGGTCCAGGTCCTCTCCCAGATTTAGCCTCTCTCTTGGTGCGGGTCGGAATTACCTCCGAATCACCTTTCACTCCATCCCCGAGCCGACCGGGTCCTCTCCGCCGGCCGGAGCTGCCTTATCCCGATCGGATCGGGACTTTGATGATCGTCTCTGGAGGGTCCTATGTGCTGACCGACCCCGACATTTTTTCAGGAGTATCATTTGGCGCCGTCTGTGGGAAACGACCGAACAAGTCACGCCATGGTGATTCTAACCTATTCTAAAACCAGTCTTCTTCGCTCTTGTGAGAACTCTCCTACTCCCATCGATCACGTAGACGACGCTGGAGATTCCTCTCGTTCACAAGTCCAAACACAAAATGACATAGTTACTCGAGGAGAGTTCACGCAGATGATGGATTCGATGATGACAGATCTCATGGCAGAGATTCAGAGGAGCTTCCCTCCACAGGCACTTGAGCCTGTAGCTGTCGACAGGCAGACTCCTCCCGTTCATCCGGATCCTCCTTTGACAAGCGTGGACAACAGTAGATCCACTTTGATCGGATCTGCCCCAGCACAGCACCAGACGG
>JAOWBR010179245.1:0-10824 GCA_028571145.1 Dionaea muscipula
AATGCCATATTTGGCATTAGATATAGCAAAAGCAAAATTTGCATGGACCAATTGTCTTGCATTGGAGTAATTTTTTTACAAATTTCTGTTAAAATATAGTAATAGCAGCTCTAAATACCTTCCATTGGAGATGCTCTTAGAGCATCCGCGCTAGGCTAGCTATATTACAAAATTAGCTAAACTAGCAAGTGTAAATTGCACTGTACACACAGAAATCACAAATACCAGTCTAGCTAAACTCCATGCCAAATTACCGAAATGAAAAGACATGAATAGTGTCTTGTTTATTTTGGCGAGGCACTGTTTGTGGGTTAAATATATATATATTTTTTTATTTGTGTGAGTGTTTTTATGTGAGTTAATTTGAAATAAAAAAAAGATATTTTAATTTGGTTAGTTAAAATAGAGAGTGATTTTGTGAATTTTAAATAAGTGAATTATTAAAGTAAAGAAAGTGAATTTTGTAGATTAAATTGGTGAAAAATTTGATGAAGCATGTAATGTACATGATGCTCTTATGATCCTTCAGTGACTGCAATTTTCACGGAGCTGTTTGAATTGTCAGGTGTGAGGTGGAAAAAGGGTAAATTTGTCTCTCAAACTTTTTTATATAGATCTATTTTGACCAATTCAGGCAATCTCAATCATTAGCTTCTTACTAGTTATCATTTTCCTTAATTAGTTGTGAAATAAATAAAACTACTAGAACTAAAAATTAAGCCCCTTATACACCTCGTGTTCTGAACATGAACGAGAATTGAGGGGAAGGCGCGGTAATGGTTTCTCCTTTTAAAAAACACCGGTTCCCGTTCCAAACTCTCGATTCCAACTTTAAAGACAAGAAATAATTTAAAAATTCTTTGACAAAAATTTGTCGAAATCGGACGGAACTGTTGAGAGAGAATGTGGTTGGTTGGTTGGGTTTCGACAATTGTGATGTGATTGGTAGGGTTTTGAATCATGAAATATATGACAATTGTGATGTGATTGGTAGGGTTTCGTCTGTCAATAGCTTTGCAATCATCAACACAGGATTAGTAATACAAGTAATTAACCAATCAAGCACCGCCAAGGTATTTTATTTATGAATATACGGTTAATAACAAATGTTCTATTTACAAAATTTCCAAAAATAATAACACGTACATGTTTTGTTTAGAGATTTTTAGAGTGTAGTGAAAGTATCGTGTAATGTTTATTTTAATGTGGATGAAAATTAGATGAGTGAATAGTAAGAGAGAGATGATTTTTTAAAAAATTGGATAGTACACGATAAATATAGAGTTGCAAATAAATGAATATGAAAATTTAGAAATTTTTAGAGTTTTTAAGAGTGTAAATAGTGAGAGTATTGTGTAATAATTTCTTGAGTATGAATGTAAATTAGATGAATAAATAGTGAGAGATTTTTTTTTTTTTTTTTTTTTTTTTTTTTTTTTTTTTTACCACTACAGATGCTTATAGCTATCTAATGCCCAGTTTTTGGAGCATGTCAAGTTGTCAACACAACTTCCGTAGAAATTAGGACCCAGCAAGATTGCATACAGCAATATTGTAGGTGGTATAATGCCTCATTTGAAATCGAGGCTCAAGAATACTCGTCTAACCTACGTCGTTTAAGGTTTCTCCTTCAATTTCAAAAAACTTTTGAGCATCTTTCTTATCCTCCTCGGAAGCTTTTGAAGCGTCATATGATGCGTAAAACCCTCTAAAGATGGCAATACACCAAGAGAAGTGCCAAACCAAACCACACCGTACTTTGCTAGCCTCCTCAAGTGAAAACGATAATGAAAACATAAAGACGGAATATACGACAGTTTGATGATTATATATTCATCAAACTATTGTGTATTTTCACCCGGGATGATTAGAAAAATCCAACCGCAGCCCAACCCTAATGAACGAGTCCTTAAATTTTAGTTCCTTAGAGAGGAAATCGATCTCACTTTCTATTGATTACCTATTTGTTTCTATTCTCTAGAATCTCTACCAACCTGCCTTAGTTTCCCATGTCAATGTCATCACCTCAATGGGGCAACAACGTTACAATCACAACAAAAAAAAACAGATGAACTAGACGCTTAGAATAATCATGCATTAAATCTCAAGATCAGGATTCAGGACTGGGATATATACATTTAGTTCAAACACGGACACGGGTAAAGGAAAATAATCTGTCATCAACAATCAAACCTTCAACAAACATCAACTGCAACGTAGGGTATAATATAGGAAGGATAGACAAAAGAGGACAAACAGGCCAGCAGAGAATCTATATGAAGCTTCAGACAGAAATTAGTAACCTTTTCGTGAAATCATGTACATGCTCAATAGAAATTCTCATTGAAATTACCCAGAACCTGCAGCTTCACCTTGCTCAACCTTGCTCAATGCTTTGGCACTACTCCGAGCAGCTCTCTCCACATCCATAATCTTGGCAGTATCATACGAGGCATGCAGCCCGATAAAGAAGTAGTAAGCCAGCAGAACTACTGTCCACACGGCAAACCTGATGAACGAGTCCTTGTCAATTGATCCGAGAAGGAAGATGTTGATCATGATCGAAGCAGAGGGCAACCATGGCACTAATGGGACCCCCCAGATCTTAGGTGCTCTGGCCTGTGGTACAAACAGCCATAGGACCACTGTAGCCAAGAGCCAGATGGGGCCTGTTATCACATATGCGATCCAACCCTTGGAGCTCGCGCCCCAGTAGGCAGCGGTTGCTATGGCAGAACCCAGTATCAGGACAATGCAGAAAATCAACCTGTTACGGTTAGTGGTTGTGGTGACGCCACTCACATAATAGCGTCGCACAATGAGGGCCACAGCCACGAGCATGAATATGAAGAGGGTGGAGATGGAGAGAAGGTTGGCGAGGATGTCCAGGCCAGTGAAGAAGGCGATTATAGCGGTGGCGATCATCATGACAATAGTAGCATTCACAGGGGTGCCGGTGTGCTCATTGACCTGTGCAAGCCATGGTGGCATCATGTGGGTACGAGCAATGTGGGTCAGGTAGCGGGCCTGGCCAACAGCGCCGACAAGGAGGACAGTGGTCATGCCCTCGAGTGCTCCAATGGCAACAATGTACTTTGCCCATCCCATGCCAACCTTCTCAAAAGCTACTGTGTATGGAGCATCAGGGTCAAGCTGGGAGTAAGGCTGCATCAGGCAAAGGGCTATAGCCATGAGGCAATAGGCCGTTGTGGTAATGATCATGGATCCGACCAACCCAATAGGGATGTCCCTGCCAGGGTTCTTGGTTTCCTCAGCCATGGTGGAGACTGCATCAAAGCCAACGTAAGCAAAGAATAGGACTGCAGAAGCTCGGAAGATGCCACGGGGGCCAAAGGGCACAAAGCTAGAGTAGTTCTTGGCTTCAGCCTTAGTCAAGCCTGCAATGATGATGAAGACGATGATAGCAACGTGGATGATGGAGGCAAAGTAGTTGAAGCGAGAGGAGCCCTTGATACTGAGGACGGCCAGGACACAAATGATGGAGATGACAACAACAGCAATGGGATCGAGGTGGCTGTAGTCTGGACTGAGATGGTGGACGTTGATGCGAAAATCATTAGGACTATGGTTGCAGAGCGTGGCAAAGTACGAGGTCCAAGAACGGGCCACTGCAGCGCCACCAATGACGTACTCAAGGAGGATATTTCCTGCTGCTACAAACGCCATGAAGTCTCCTAACTCCACCCTCAGATATGCAAATGAGCCACCTGCAATTCACAACAGCAACAAGCATACTAAACTAATTAGTGTAAACAGCAAGGTATATACCACAGTTTATACTACATCTCCCTAGGCATATTTCAGAATCAACATTCTTCAGCACATATCTATGGTAAACTGGAGGCTTCCCTTTTGATTCTTCTGAGATATATATCTACCAGAAACATGTAGTCAAAGGCTCAACGCATTATATATCATCAATGCCAAGCCTGTGCTCTTGCTTCCATATTGTAAGCTGAGGTTTTGAGCAACTTGGAAACTTGTGGTTACCGTCCTAAACCTTTTCTCTACAGTTTGTACAAATGTTATTTGTGTTCGTGTTCTTGGTTGTTAACTTGAACACCAACAACTTTGCCAATGCAAAAGTGCGAGGAGATAAAGCTTTTTGCATCCTCAATCCATGCCATGGTCCTATCTGGATTTTCCTTGGGATTGAATAGACAGTAGACACTATTAAACTTCAAAGGCCTGCACCATTGATCAGCTCTAGTACTTTATCAAGTAGATACCAAACATCAGTCAATTGGAATCACAAACAGAAACCAAGTCTTTTTCTCTCTCAAAATCCGCTTGATCTCTCAAGCCAAAACCCACAATCAACATCTACTTGCTTTCATTCAGGAAAAGTCAACAACTGTGGGCTTTTCCCCTTAGAGCCCCACCACCACTCCACCCCACACCAACAAATGGACAAAGTCCTTGACAACAAGGTTTCTTTAATTTTCCTCAAGTGGTTGTTTTAGGTTCGCCATATCAAAACAGATACATGTGTAAACATCTTGACATGTGCTTATCCCAGATGTTGGATAAGGACGTATACCAGAAATGCCCTCCAAACAAAGTTGTGCGACAATTTTGACTTTGTCATTTACACAAACTTTAATGTTTCATTCCCTTCTTTTCTTTTTTAAATATTTAATTCTTGGTCAACGAAAATCTTCTACCCTATGGCCATAGGTTTTTTACTGGAGTTGATATGAACACAAGTCATGACGCAAGTTATGAGAACTGTGATGGGTTTTTCTAAGTGTACCAATTTTTCGCCCATCTTTTGAGTGGGTTTTGATTGGCTTGGGCTGAAGGGCTTTGACCCAACTTCTTTGGCATTGGTGGGCAGCCAAACACTATCGTTTTCTTCTTCCTTCTTCATTTCTTTCTTCTGCAGCAGCTTCACGGAAGACTGGCACAGAGCCTTCATCTTCAACCGCCTCATTCTTTGTCAGTTGAAGATTTATCTCCACCGTCCACGTGGACGACCTTGATTTCTCCGGCGGTTGCTGAAGATTCCTCTTGAACGTGTATATATAGTTAGGTTTATTCTTTGTTTTTCCTTTGAGTTGAATTAATGGGTGTTTGTGGTTGATGTTGTTACTGATTCAGTGCTTCATGTGATGTTAGTTATATTCCTTCGTTGAGCTTCCAGTACACCATTGGTTGTATTTCTACATTGAGTTGATTTCTCCTCTCTAGCTTCGGCTTCTCGTTCTCCATTGAAGGAGTTAGAGATTTGTCCACCAAATCAGTGTTTGTTTGTTTTAATCTTCACAACACCAATTAACAACCATTGGATTTAGATGGATTGATGGTTGAAATTGAAAATTAGTGAAAGTAGGATTTAAAGAGTTGTGAGCCTAACATGAGAGCGTGTGTGATAGTAGATGAATAGTGAGAGGGATGAATACTACAGAGCAAAAATATTTTTTTATTACTCCGTCTCCAATTTCACCTTCAAAAACACCTAATTTGCTACCTTCAATTCCCTCAACTCCTGGAGATGCTCTAGGTATTCTCCCCTACCAAGTTCTAGCCAATTAAAATATATCTTATACAATAAGTTAATAGCATTATCAAGCACTGAGCTGTACGCAGAAAAGAAGGTAACTACAGCAAGGAGTAGCTAGAGATAGTCAATAAATGAAGTAACGGAACAAATTCAACGTGTTCACATCGGAAAAAATGACTAAACGAAAACGAGAAGTCTAATCCAAGTTTGGGTCAAATTCTTTCTTTCATAGCAAAATAATTAAGTTCCGTTTAATTTTAATTGGATCAAATTTTCTTTAAAAAAAAATATCCACTATCAATTAATTCCATAAAAAATTCGTACCATTTCAACCACCAAAATTAAAATAGCATCATGGAATTAATTTGATCGTCCAAACGAAAAAGAAAATTAAAATAAACAGCTGGAAGCAAATTCTAGAATTTACCTGCGACCGGGATCTCGACTGCGAACTCGGTGTAACAGAAGACGGAGAGCATGGCGGAAACACCGGAGACGGCGTAAGAGAGGACGACGGCGGGGCCGGCGTCGTCCCTGGCCTCGAGGCCGGTGAGGACGAAGATGCCGGCGCCGATGACGGCGCCGATTCCGAACCACATGAGGTCCCACCAGTTGAGCGTCTTCTTCATCTCGTGCTGTGAGCGGGCCTTGACCTCGTAGAGCTCCGTCTGGTCCAGGGACCTGGTGGTGAGACGGTTGATGAACCGAGCCGGAGTCTCCATGACAGCATTCACGTAACTTCCCCAGCTCTGGAATGACTCCTCCGGCAGGAAATCATTCTTCGTGCATGAACACCCGCACCCTCTCCTCTTCCTTAAACCTCCTCCTTCTCCTTCATGACCTTCACTTCCCACTCCCATCCTGCTTCTACTCAAATCTTTCCAATAAAAAAAAAAGAAGAAAATCACTCAACAGTGATAACAGTCTGCAGTCGCTATGAAAATCTACAAAAATAGAAAATAATTAAGTAGCCAGATAGCAAAAGATTTGCAGGATCTCGCTAGCATTACTCATCAAAAAGATTAATTAAAATTCTCTGTTTTTTGTTTGTTTGTTTGTTTGATAAGATCAAAGAAGGGGGAAACTAATTAACTGCGTGATCTCTGCTGTTTTAGTTAACTGAGTTTGCAGCAAAACAGGCACGTAATACGGAGTACTAATCCACTGAATAAGGAGTTCAGCAAAGAATAGAAAGAAAAACAGAGAAGAAATTCACCTTCAATTCTCAAATCAAGATCTCTTCCTTCCTTGTGAGTACACGGAGCAGGACGAGAAATCGAAAACCGAGAGACAAGTGACCTACTGACCTGATTCAGAGTGCGGTTTTGGAATTTCTTATATAAACACGAAAAAGACGAAAAAATAAAAAAAAGTCTCCTTTTGATTTTGGAAATTCAAATCAATGTGGAAAGGGAGAACCAACACAAAACACAATCACAGACGCAAAAGCAATATTATAGGAAACGAATCAAATATATATACGACGAAATATGAAGTCAACAAGATTTCGAATCTTTGTACAAAGGAGAAAGGGAGTCGGGCGGGGGTAGAAGATGATTTCGCTCTCGAGGAGATGACATGATTGAAGATTTACAGAGTGAACAAATAAATAATAGGATTTACAGTGTGAACAAATGATATCTTCGGCGGTTTGAGTAAGAAACGGGCAACAGCAAAGATCAGCTCAGTGCCCCAGTCAAAGTAAACCCCCTAAACGAAAGGGCTAAAAGGATTTTTATTAAATTATAAATAAAAATATATTTTTCGTTGTTTGGTTAATAATTCAACAATATGAGTAAGCACCATAAACATTTCACTCATTTGAATCAATTAAAAATAATTTTTAAAAGTCTAAAAAATTTTTAAAAAAGAAAATATATATGTGAGATTCAATATAGATAGTGAATGAATAATGAATTAATTTGATATTTAACTTTAATGAAATTAAATCTCGATCGTTAGTTGAATTTGTGTTTGTGAGATTTTAATCCCAGCTGTTGTTAGTGAAGGAATTAAAAAAAAAGTGATCCTTTATATTATAGATTTAAAAAAAAAAACTATTTATTGTATGAGTATAAACCATTTCTATATTAACAAGCAAGATGTATTATTTGATTATATATTTATTGTTGCACTTGAAAATGCCCCCAGGTTAACCTCAATTGGATTGAGAATCAACTCCGAGCGGTCAGGTCTAAAGAAAACAGTCCAACGAGCTAAGTTGAAAGAAACTCGGCTTGGTTGAAGAACGATCCAACTTGTTGTCGTGAAAAGAATTAGCAAACACGTCAAAGGTGAGCTCGGGACGTAAGTTTGAAGAGAAAGGAGTAAATAATAATAAATTCATACCTTGGTTGGTTGATTGGTAGGGGTATTTATAGACACAGACCTTGTACTTACTGAAAGACGGTTTCACCTTTGACCAAAATGACCTACCGGGTGGATCTAACGGGCAGACCCGTCGGACATGTCATCTCTTGAGGGCCAAGGGTGATCCTGGCCCTGGTCCTGGCTAGACCCGGGCAAGATCTGCCAGACAAATCTTCCGACCCGTCGAGCAGGTCATGCCTATGATGGATTGGCTGGCCTGAAACCAGCTTATCTCTTGAGCCGGGCAGAACTGGTTGGGGCAGAATAGGGCCAGTTTAACCCTAGTCCGAGCCAAGGATAAAGTGGTACGTAATTTCGGAACATTAAGTTTAATCTTTGGTCGAAAATTTCGGATTTAATAGACAGTATTCTGTCAAAATGGATCAGGGACGATTAGTAAATCTCTTTTAAAAATATATCTATATTAGATTTGTTATCGTGATAAAAAACTTAAAAAAATTGATTATAATATTTTTTAAAAAATAACTTTTAAAAATAAAATAAAAACTAAAAACGAAAGAAAAAAGGAAAATGAAGAAGGAAGGAAAAATTTAAACAAAAAATAATAATCAAAAAGCTGCCCGGGGGACGAATAGTTGCTCCCCTAAAATATCCAATCATCGTCCCATAAGTTTAATTGGATGTGTTTTTAAAATTATCACAAAGGTTCTAGCTGCACAATTAAAAAGAGTTATGCCAAAAATTGTTGGAGAAGTGCAAGCTGCATTTGTTAGTGGTCGGAATATTCTAGATGGGGTTATGATAGCTAATCAGCTGGGTCATTGGATGAGAATCAAAAAGAGAAATGGCATTTTGCTCTAAGTTGATTTCAAGAAGGCTTTGTTGGAAATGTGGTTTTCCAAACATATTTATGACCGACTTTGAGGACATAAATAAGTGGGACCCGAATATCGAAAATCAAGTTTTCGTGTTGTAACCCGTACTTGGTAATGAGGAGAGTAATCCCGTGAAAACGGTATGTGAAAACCATTTCCGAGTGAAAGGAAATTGGTAGCCAAAGTATGCTCTTTGAAGTTAGAAAGATATGAAGGAAATAAAAGTGGGTGCATCCCACATTGGTGGTGAGGAAAGTAACTTGGCTACTTCTATAATTCAAGTTTCACTATTGGGTTGGGCCCCAAGGGGCACTAAGATTTTGTGCGGAGCACAGGACGCATGCTCACCACACGCGCGTGCGCCGCCGCCATCCGGTCGGTCGGGCTCGAGTTTCGTTTTTCCTTCAGTTTCAAAATTCAAAAGTGGCATTATAATGAGGATGATTAATTGCCTAAATTAATCACCCCAAATCCGGGCAATAATCAGCAATTGATTGATTATGGAAAGGAGTTACAGAATCTCCTTCTCCCCTTCCCTGGCTATGCATTCGAGACAGAGAATTTCCTTGTCCGAGATTCTTCTCTTTTTGCTGTCTGTCCGAGTCAAAGAGGAAGATCATCATTCCAGTTCTGTTCCCGTGTCTTACAGCGACGGTGCAGCAGCAAGGCAGAGAGTTATCGTACCCTAGGAGGACCTACATCATTGAAGT
Organism: Dionaea muscipula; assembly: GCA_028571145.1. NCBI lineage: Eukaryota > Viridiplantae > Streptophyta > Magnoliopsida > Caryophyllales > Droseraceae > Dionaea > Dionaea muscipula. The sequence continues at coordinate 9,441 of JAOWBR010179245.1, forward strand.
CCCGTGCACTTACCAGAGACGGTAGGGCGGCGTAAAGGTTCTTAAGGGCACAACGGTAACCCGCTGGCTTTAGCTTTACTATTTACTCTTTATTTGTGTGGTATTCTGTTCCACTAACGTGAGTGCAGGGATCAATCTTTGTAGGAAACCCCGAATGAACGGGGCTCCGCGGAAGCGTACAGGATCGCGCCGGTACGTAGGATAGACGACAAAATTTTTTTCCAATCCATTCGCATACATATAACAATATATAAATAAATATATATTAAAACTAGATCGATACCTCGTGGATAAAAGTCCGACGATCGAGTCCGACGGTGCGCTACGCGCGACCGATGCTGCTGAAGATTCCACGCGACTAATCGCGACTTTGCACTGCCACTGCTGTTGCACACGCGCAGCCCGTGCTCGCTGATCCGCTGTTCGCAGATGCTGTGAGCTGCCAATGCCGCTGTCGCGACCCGGGATGCACCCTGCGCTCCTATGCGCTGCTGCCCCTTGCGCGTGCTTACGCCCCTGCGCGCCTACATGGCTGCCATCGCAGCCCTTGCGAGCGGATGTCCGCGCGTCGCTGCCGCGACTGCGCTTTTACGCACGCTCGAGGAAGATGCCGTCACGCCGCTGCTGCAATCGGATGCCGCCGCTGCCTGATGTCGTCATCGCGCTCTGGCTCCTTCGCTGCCATTAGCGGGCGACTGCCCGCTGCCGATGGATGCAGCCGAGCCTCTGCGCGCTACCCCCTGCGCTGTCCGCCAACGCCCCCGCTTGCAGCCCGCGAGCGCTGCCCGCGAGTGGCTGCCGCCATCGCTGTGCGCTCTTGAATCTCTGTTGCTGCCGCTGCGCAATTGCGCTCTCTGCTGCAACCGCGAAGACGAAGACCACGCAGCACGCGCTGCGCGCTGGGCGCTCCCACACGCGGTTGTCCGCTGCCTCGCTCGGGCCCGTCTCCCGCTGCGGCGCCGCGAACTTGTTGCTGTAAATCATGCGGCCTCGCGTGATCGACCACTAAGAGTATCCGTGATTGGGTTAGTCGAATCGACGACGAACCTAATGGATTCCCTTTCAATCGTCAACGCCGCATAGTTCACGAACGGACGCCGTCGTCGTCATCATCATGTAAGATGGGCAGCCATCTCATCTTCATCATCTCCATGGTGGTGGTGGTGGCGGCAAGAGGAAGAGGAAGAGAAGAAGATGTCGATGGCGGCTAGAAGAAGAGAGAAGACCACCTATCAATCTTCTAACTTTTTCCCTGAGCCTTTTAGGTTTAGGTTTTCCGGTAGTAAAAGCATAACCCCATCACCTCCTTATATAGGGAGTCGAGACGAAACCCTATAACCTTCGGTGAATTAAAACTCGTCGCGGGCAAAGCTAGGGACCAATC